>SNQJ01S0143857.1:4030-24382 GCA_010110895.2 Picea sitchensis
TTCTAGTTTGTGTCTAATGTCACATGAACTTATCATTAATTGATAGATCTATTTTCAAGCTAATATCAATAGAGTAGGAAGTGGTTGTATCTTGTTTTGTCCACAGAAATCAGCGAGGAGCAAAGTATTGGAGTGCAACTCGGAGCGTGCAAGGACAAACGTCAATAAAAGGTACCTATGTCATCCTTCCTTCTCATGTGTTAGTTTAGATAGATTTGAAAGGAAATCAGTGTCCATGTTAAGCATTTTCTGTCTAGAGTTAGGGTCAATCTCTTAGAGGCGATCTACCTGTCCGCAGGGATATTTTCCTACAACAGCGGGCCCCTATCTATACATGGCATCGATCTATTGGTCCCGAGTCCCGTCCCCTCCTACTGACTGGCATACCTTTGTCACCTCCTGATGTCATCATCCACCTTTCTCAAAATAGTCACGTCCCATAATTTATGTCAGTCCTTCCCCCCCATTCGCTCATGGCAAGCCCCTTCACCATGACCTTTACCCCAATCGGTAGTTTCCACGTCACTCATTCGTATCCCTCAGTCACCATCACCTGCCATCTCACACCCTAAGTGATGTGTTGGCCATTTATTACTGGATGACCTATCTGTTAACCAGTTGACCTATCTCCCATGCCCAATGGACACCCATTTACTCAAAACTACCCTTTTTCTTCCTACTTTCACCATTTACCCACTCATCGCACCAGTGAGATTTACACCGTTTTCTCCTCCATTACAGTCAGTTTCCCCCACCAGCAGCTGCCCCGCTAACGTTTTTTTTCTTACAGGTATTATTGCAGTAATGGTGCCAAAGTCAAAACAAGCAGAAGGAGAGGAGAATCCCTTTCTCCCGCTACCTGTCGACCTTGAACGAATCCCACTGGCTGACAAAGATCGTTTAATCGCAGATACAAAGTGCAATTTTGATTTCGTAGACCTTCAGTCGTGGCTCAAGGAAGTTTTCCTGGACCAGAGTGACGAAATTGGACTCTGGTAGTCCAACTTACCCCTTTATCTCTTCCCTCAGATTCACCCTTTTCCAGAGTTTTCCCTCAAGTGCCAAGCCCACTACATTCTCGAGAAACGAGTCATCGCTTCCTCGTTTGGAGAAATTCTATTCCTCATCACGCCTGAATCCATCGACCAAATGTTGCAAATCCCCCGAGCTGACTCTGCATCACCCTTCAACCTTGAAATTCTTACAGAATTATACCAGAAAATGAACTTCCCCCAAAGAGCTCAAATATTTGATCTTTCCCCCCCCCCATCCGCTCAATTTCCCTCCACAAATCCTCCTTATCCTTCTTCCATGTTTTCGACTAAAGGAAACCAGATCATCTCATCCCTATGTGCCTTGTTAGGATACTATTCAGATCAGTGGGTAGATGAACTCATTCTAGGATTTTTATCCATCTTCTCTACTGATGAGAATCCCACCACCCAGTTCAACTTCAACACATTCTTGGCAAACAATATTCATGAACAATTTGTAAATTTTTCCATGGAAGGCATGTTCTAGTACTTTTCCATACTGGCATACTTGTTCGTCTTCTTCCAAGCAGACAAATTCATTTTTTCCATGAAGAATATGGATGGAAATGGTAGACCCCAGACAGTGACCGCATGGACCTCCTTGGTCAAGCTTAACTCCACAGAGTTCAGTTTCAAAGAGTTCATTGATCAGTTCTACCACCTGGTGGTAAGTATGATTAGTGGTAGGCCTGAGCCTCAGATAAATTTGGATGCACTTGTTTATGGTACAGGTTGATTACAGGTTGTTTGGTACAATTTGGTGCCTGGTTGATGCACTTGTTTATGGTACAGGTTGATTACAGGTTGAGGTACAGGTTGATGCATGGTTCAGATTTATTGGTACAGATTTACAGCAGTATATCTCACAGCGATAGTGTGACAGTGGTTCCATCATTCTACTTCTACTTTAGGGTGGTTGGATGGGGTAAGGATAGGTGGTTGTAGCCACCTTCCGATTGTAGACGTAGAACATAGGGGGTTGTAGCCTCCTTCTGGTTGTAGCCAGAGAATTGGGGAGTTGGATCTTCCCTCGGGTTGTAGCCTAAGAAACTATGGGGTTGGAGCCTCCTTCCAGTTGCAGATGGAAAATAAAGGAAGTTGGTGCTTCTAATGAATGTAATTCTTCAAGACATATAAGAAAAATTATTCCATGGTTTTCTCTCGCTTTGGGTTTCCACGTAAAACAATTGTGTATTGTGTACTGTGTATGTGTATGATTGTTCATTTGTTCATTGCTCATTATTGGATGATAATTCTACATTGACATAACACTTGGATTATTTGGTTAAAAAAAGGATTAAATTGCTCTATTACTGATTCACCCCCCCCTCGTAGTAATCCAACATAAAGTATATATCTCTTTTGTTGGCAACAATCTTCTCACCCATGAACAAAGAATAATTTTGAGTCAGTGTCTCAATATTTTCAAGGTTTAGTATGGCTTTAGGAGACTTTTTCTCATTTCTGAGTATAATCTCCCTCGGTTTGTTATTCTTCAGACCATATGGAGATTTTGTTGATGCCTGTTGTATCACGAATGTATCCCAGTTTATAATCGATGTTGCCTTCGTCACATAATGTGTCGTGATTTTGTTCTAGGGAAGTTTTATCCTGATTCGTCCATTCTATAGAAAGTCTTTGACCTTTCAAGTCTAAATTCCCATGTCAGTCAAGTACATCTCATCGTCACAAGTATCTTTGTCTCTCACTCATGCTAGTATATAAGGTCCTCATTGACTTCTTGTTGGTGGGTCTTCTCTTATAGACTCTGACACAATACTCTGAGAGTATGACCTAGAGTAGCACCATATACCTATTTTCATTATCGATAGGTGACCTTGCGCTTAGTGGATGAAAAACCATCATCGGTCGTTGACTCAACAATTTCCTTTGTCTTCACACTTGCTAGATTGTACCATGGTATCTTGACACCCATTATCATCATCGGTGGGTTGTCTCACATTTGTTAATGGTATACATCAATGAACGGTAATCAAACGGTGTCTTAGTATGTTCAACCCAAGCACATCTTTTCACATGGTGTAGACTTGTACCATGGTGGACCGTTTTGAATAATTTGGGTGAAGTGCGAGAAAAACATATTATTTTCTCCTACCCAACATATTGTACCACCCCTTAGACATTGGTACTTGCATAGGATTAAATTGTTCAATAAATTGACTACATATATCCTTTGATTTTGATTTTGAGACATAACTCCAGTATGTATCGCCTATTTGTGGCTATGATCTATCTTTTCATGGATCCATTGTGTATTCCTCATGGCCATGATTTCTACTTTATATATCACATGGATCCACTGTGTATTGTTCATGGCCATGGAAATCAATCATACTCTCATATATGCCATGGTCTTCACTGTACTTGATTTGGCAGTTGTGCTTACATCACTCTTGAGCATGGGTATTCTTGACTCAGGAAGATAATACTCTTACTTGATTTCTATTGACGATTTTTGTTCTTGGATCAACTATTTGGGAACTTTCATCGGATCTACTTCATTGCATCCTCACCTCTCAAATTTATAATGTATTTTAGCCATCAGTTGGCCTTTTGACCTCACACATTAGGGGGCATTTGTTATACAACAATTTTCCACATCATTGTATTTGTGGGATGGCTTAGTCTTTTTCCCTATCTTGAAAATCTAAATCCCATCCTCCTGCATTAGAATCATCTAAAAAAAAAAAAACTTTCCATCAGTGGGTCATCAGTGTGCAAACCGCAGATGTTTGTGCTTTGCTAGGGTACAACTCAAGGATGCCCTCAAAAAATGTGAAAAATAAAATAATTCCACATTTTCGAGCGATGTTTTTTGTTGGGCTCATTCCTAACCTCCCCTGAGCATTTACACAACATAATTCAACCTCCTCAACTCCTTGAGGATGGTATAAAGGAACCTTTGGGAGTATGGATGAGGAGGAAAACCAAGGTGCAAAGTTATGTTGTTGAATTTGCATGATTCACTATATCCCTTCATCCTATGAGTAACATCCCCTTTATTTGGAACTTGCTTTCTAGTTCTCCTGTTTCTCTGTTATATGACCATAGGGTGTTTTCATATCCCTTTTGGGTCATTCGAAGAAGGGCCATTATACTGGGTTGATTCTTGAAGGACCATTGGAGGAACCTGGGTGGTTGTCTTGGAGGCAGTGTTGGTGGTTCGAGTCAGTTTGTAACCACTCATTTTTACCATTTTCAATAAAATATTTAATCTTTCATATATACATGTGTAAATTGATTTCAATTGTTGATATATGCTAGTCTCTTTCATATACTTGAATATTTGCACATTATATATATGATTTGGATGTATAACTACCTTGTTGCAGTATAGAATTAGTTTTTTGTTGTAGGTTGATACCAATGGAGATCAAGAGCAACATTGAAGGTGTAGAACAAGGATCAAAATCAAACGTAGAGTACATAGTGTGAGGCCTCTCCGTATCTCTCTCTCCCTCTTTTACTTCTCAAAGTAGTTATTCTTATCATAGCATTATTGTATGTGAGGGTAGATTTATGTCTTTTATATATGGTCTTTCTCTATTATGACATGACCCAAGGTCACAAGGTAAAAATACGATGAAACCAGTTCATTTGTACTCCTATTGTGCACGTTTTTGCAGTTATTATTACTCTTGTTGGCACTTGGTATCTATGACATTTCCTGAGTAACTTGCAAGCCATCACCTACATTGAAAATCTAATGGCATCATCATTAATGCTTGCGATGTCCAATCCATGAACTTCTATGTGTGTGTCGTATTTTTCCTTCATCCTTTAAACTGATTCTTTCTCTTGGGTCTTATCCATGAATAAAGGTAATGGGTCTTCCCCTGCTGACAACAATCCTATAATCTACACGATAAGCTGGGTGTCGATCGAAACTAGCCTGTCCAACTAGAGGAAACCTCTATGAACACAAATTAATAGTAACTTGATGCATATGTTAATTTATGCACTTCTTCCAAAGTGTGGGATCTCCAACAAGTTCAATATTATTGTTCGTTGTAATCCCGTTTCCCACTCTTGCAGCTCGACTGTGAGTACAAGTGAGTCTGGGATGATTTTTATGCATAGATAATTTTTTGTTGCTAACTTTGGAAATTTATTTATATATACAAGATCATGGTATAACAATTATAGAGTTCCTACTGTGCCCAACATCTCTCCCTCAATAGTGACCCCATATGGAATCACCGGTGTAACTAGGTCCTACTTCGACTCCTCGGGAAGTCTAACTCGCTTTGTTGTTATCTTTTCGGGTGACAGATATTCCCTTGGAAAGTTTACTAGATATGATGTCTCTGCTCTCAGGGTTTCTTCTTGCATAGTCACTGATGCTTGGTTAGTGCACGGTTTCTTCATCTACGATGTGGATTCTCCTTCCTTTGCACAATCTTTATCTCATGATACCAAAAGAATCCATCAATAAATGATTAAGCTTCCTATCCTCCTACATTCTCCAAAACGTCATCTATAAACAAGGTAGGAAACATGTCATGTAAGAAAGCATAATTCAATTTCCGTAGATCCAAAAACATTATGATTCCACCCATTTTCTTGTCTTGTACCACCATCAAACGGATCCATTATGACTTTGCGATGGGTTTAATAATCCTAGCTTCCAGCATCCTATCTAGTTTTTCTTTCAGTTTTTACTTATATATTGAATTCAATCGATACGGTCTATACTTCATTGGCTTGGAATCTGGCTTCAAAGGGATCCTCATCTCCCCTAGCTCCCTAGAAATACCTTTCATTTTTTAAAATGTAGTTGGGAAAAGGTCATAATATTCGCGTAGTAAATCAACAATTTTCTCAATAGTTTCTTCATTCCATTAATCTCCAATGTTTTTGAACTTGGGATTATCCTTCGTACCAATATTCACCTTGCACATTCTCAATGACCTTGCATACATGAAATATTCAATCTCGGGACCCTCTATTGCCCTCCCTCCTTCAGTTTCTGGTCTTCGTCCTCCTAGTCTTCTCCAACAATGTTATAGCATTCCAAAACCTCTTGAACAGTCACAAAAGATCTAGGCGCACTAGATAATGGTACTAGTCCCATAAAGTATTCCAATGTAAATATATTTTTATTTATAATATGCAGATTTGTGTCTATTGAAGGGCCATCATCTTCAAAATTGAAAGTTACCTTGAAGCTGCAAGTAAAATCTTCCTAGTTTGTTGTTACTTTGCATACTTCCAGTTCTATATACCAGTTTTTCGGGATCATATCCAGAGTGTGTACAAACAAGTGCATCCATTCCTACTTCGGTACTGATCTCCATGTCACAGTGCACTATGAAAGATGATCTACAGGAAAAATCAACCCATCATACTTCTACGCAGTATGTTCAGCTTTTGTTCTAAACTTGACCTACAATAGACTTTTGCATTACTACGAATTATCTATTCTATCCTTATGCGCAACCCACCACCTTGTAGGATTCACTTTCGGCACAACATCTAAAGCTAGCAATCTCTACTATTATGGTATATGAAAATCAAATTCTTTTACAAAATAAGATATATATGCTAGTCCATCATACTTTGGGGGATCACGTACCTCAGCTCCAATCCATCGCAACCACTCAGCCAGAACTATCAGGAATTCAACAAAGAAAAATTCATGTAAGTTTGTAAATACATACCTCTGTAACCACTTCTCTGAGATGATCTGTGGGTTCTTATTTTGATCTATGGTAAACTCACGCTCCTTCATCTCTAACCACCATCCTATCTCTTCCTTAGTCGGCCTCCACATTGCCTTCAGTCGTATATATCGGTCCCAACAACGGACCCGTTGGTTGGTGCGCAGTGGGTAGACCTAGGGTTCAACATGAATTTACCAACAAAACCCTTAGATATTGGCCCTTTCAGCATCACCCACAAGCAGGTGAAGTCTCATCCGAAGTATCTATGGGAACTATTGGAACTAGGTTTCCACAATAATGAAGGGATGGGAGGACATCCTTATAACCATTATACTTAGAATTTTTTTAGGATTATATTATGTGTGCAGAAACATATTAACATGTAAGATATTCATAATAACATAACATATATCATATACGCGCAATAGAAATAACATAAAACACATTAGAACACATGGAAACCATGATTAACATGGTTCACCCAGGATGGACTATGTCCAAAATGACCGACTTCTTATTATATTATTTAGAATATCCATTACAAAATATGCGCACTATGCTCACATACAAAATTCCCTTGTTATTCTCCTATTCGCCTATTCATTATCTATTTCCATATCCTTCTATATCTCTATCACTTTTCTTCCTCTCTATCCCAAAACCCTTACATATTTATACAATTACAATGTGGCTTATCCCATATTGATGGATCCAAAATGCCTAATGGCTTCCAATGGTCTTCCTTATTTTGCGCGCACTAATCCCTGCATGCGAAAGTGCACCAACTTTCTTTCCTTCTTTTGCACACAATTTTCTCCTGCATAGTTCCCAGAACTGGTCCCCAAAATCCTGTCCCAACAATAGTGAAAAATTTGACAACAATTTTTACGCAATCCCAATATCCTCTCTATTCTACACCACCTTATAACCCAAAAGGCACTGAATCCTCCCATTCCACGCCCTTTCACTCAAACCACTTTCAATCTGAACAATGTCTTCCCATAATTGAGGTAAACAAATTTGATGGCTCAAATCCGATGGGCAAGGTCACTCAAATGGAACATTATTTATCCTTGCATGGAATTACTAAAGATTTGGAAAAACTTCGTTACAATTTCCTCTATCTGGGTCTTGAGCACTAGCAATGGTGGTAATGGTATAAAACTTCATGCCAAAGTTATATTACTTGGACACAATTTTTTGCCAATATTTATGAATTCTTTGACATTGACACCCACTATTTGGGCCATTTGACCAAGTTGAAACAATTTGTCACAATGGACGACATTACTTCCACCTTTAAGAACTTGGATTTCAGAATGGAGGGCCTGTAAGATGCCTTCTTCAAGGAACACTTTATCAATGGTCTAAAGAATGAAATCTGAGCCTAGGTCCTAATGGATCACCACTAGGCTTGGATGGAAGATACTAAATGATCCAAGGAAGCAGAACATGTTGTCTCCTTCCAAAACAGAAAATGAACCTTTATTCATCTCCCTAGACCCACCAATCCCACCTGATCCGAAATGATCTTTTAAATGACTTGGTTAAGTACGTTGCATGGATAATTTTACCAGTTAAAACTTAATAAGAAAGAGAAGATGCTTAATGAAAGAATTTTCAGCCATATAATAAGTAAAAACAACAAACCATAAGCAGATTCAAGACATTAGAAGTTGATAATGAAGTTCAGAAACTTTGCCTACGTCTCCGGGCCTTTGTCTGAGTGGGGAAGGCTTCTTTATTAATCTTCAATGCTCAAAATATACATCAAAATTACATCAATTAAGTCTCTGATTGACTCATTTGTGTTCTTCTCTTTCTCGGGAACCTAATGCAACAGATGTCATTGAAAAAGGTGGAGTATAACTCCCAGAAATGGACTCCAAAGCTTAGCTACTCTCTTGGCTTCCCTGCATAAAAATGGCTTTCTCTCT
This sequence comes from Picea sitchensis, assembly GCA_010110895.2. NCBI lineage: Eukaryota > Viridiplantae > Streptophyta > Pinopsida > Pinales > Pinaceae > Picea > Picea sitchensis. Next base: position 12,686 of record SNQJ01S0143857.1, read on the forward strand.
ACAACTTGGCATCATTCTGTTGTCATGAACCTCCAAAAATGCTTGGTTTAAATAAAATTTGAGTTGGGAGTCACTTCCCAACTTCCTCCCAAGATATGGCCTCAATCTAGGCTCAAGATCCTCAAAACATGGGCCAAAATCCATTAAAATCGGGCCTAAATAATAAAAAATCCAATTTCTAAAGTTTAAAAACCACTTTCTACCAAGTATTGGGCGCGTGCCCCCATTCTCTGGGCTTCTGGTCATATGGTGTGCCATGTGACCAGCATTAATCCCCAAAACAGTGTGTGCCCCTTTTTCGTCAGCTCTGGTCATATGGAAGGCATGTGTCTTGGCGTTGGATGGGGAACAACCCCCTGTAGTTTACCCCTTGGTCCTTGGTTAGTGGTTAAGAAACACAATTAGCTCGGATGGTTTGTGTGTTTTGTGAAGTCGTTGCCCATGCAGGAGGTCCTCTATTCGAACCCTTCGGAGGCTCAATAAAATTTTACCCAGCCATTCTTGGCCTTATCCTAGGTGCCACATGGCACCCTTTGATTGGGCCAAGTGTCACCCTATGAGTGTTTTGTACTACTGACTCATCAGTTCAGTCACTGCCAGTCAACCTGCAGAGTCACCAACCCTACCATGTTTCATGCCCAAAGGAAGCCACTTGTCTACCAGCTCAGGACCGTACTACCACGTGTCCAACACTCAGTCTACCACTTGTCAATTTGTATTACCATGCTTCATGATTTCACTAGGCCATGTGGACTGTATCACCACGTGTCACTTATGTATAGTGCCACATGTCACTTATGTACAGTGCCACATGTCACTTATGTACAGTTCCACGTGTCAAATTTTTAGCGATCCAAATCACCCCTGAAAATGCTGAATATGACTACCACGTGGCACTTCTTGGGGATGCCATGTGTCATGATGATGTCTGCATGACATACTGTTGATGTCAGTAGTACGACCTTTGATTGTTGACTTTTTTTCCTTTGACTTTTTCTTTTTTCTGAAAACATTCAAGTTCACGATATCTTTCGCATACGAAGTCCATTTTCGAAAAAAAATATGTTGTCAAAATCGGCTCAATGAGCATTACGCGATGGAGCTGGTTTCGTATGAATCTAAGAACTTTGAATTTTTGGCCTTTTTGGATCCATTTGGATCACACCTCCCCACTGATACCTTTTGGTCCTCCAAAAGGATATTAACTAGACATCAAGTGCGGGATAGGCCTCCCCACTTGTCCTTTGTCTATCAAATCTGTTATGTGCACATGTTGCATCATAATCAGTTGCAAAACTACCATGATAATCGAACACATATTGTTATCCATTTTCATTTTTTCATATCTTTCTGAACCCACTACCATCCATGTATAAAACATTAGCAATGATAACCATATCAGAAACATGACTGAAAATGAACCAACATATATGTTCTTCTTTACAAGTTTGCACGAAAAAAACTCATCTTGAAGCAAAGTATGGATAGATCTACATGATACGACCATTTTACTTTCTTTCTTAAGATCAAATGCTTCATTTGGTACAATCATAGGTGTATTGGTTGCATAAGATACCTTATTTAATTGTTCCATAGTTAGAAGAGATTGATTCCCTTTGATATGATGAGCATGCACAACATATTTTTTCATTTCTTTAGCTAAGTGATATTGATTTTGTTCCCTGAAGAAGATTGCTTTGCAATCATATAAATAAGGGCTACCCAAGACCATTCCACATGCTTCTAGCGGTACCACATCACATATTACTTCATCCACAAACTTAGATGTAATTGAAAACTTTATGACACATTGCTTTGTTATGGGATATTTGTGATTTTTGCTTATCCAATTTAGTGAATACGGTTTGTGATGTATCTTAGTTTTTAATCACAATTTCTTAACCACTTCTTCTGAAATTAAGTTAGCTTGAGATCTGCTATATAACAAAGTGTTGATATTGGTATGTTTCATAATGACCCTTATATGAAACAATTTACTTCTAGAAACATAACCATCACCAATTTTACCTGACAAACCAACTACTGTGATTTTAGTCTCATCACCTGAATCTAACCCCAAGTCTGTTGGTTGTGCTGCTACTGACATTTTTTACTCCCTTTTCTCTCTTTGAACCACTTTAGTTTCTTCTCTGGGTGCAATTGCCAGAAATGTTCATCATCGTTCCCTTCTTTATTGCAATGCTTGCAAGATAACTTATCTTCCTTCAATGTCGTTGAGTTTTCTTTCTTCACATTCCCTTTTCATCTTCCTTCTTTATTTGAAGATGATTCCCCTAATACACCAAACCCAATTTTCCTTGATTCAATATACGTTGCTTGAAAAGAAACCTCATCAAGATTAGTAGGTCCAAACATAAACACAGTATTATGAATATGTGCAGGAAAACCTCCTATATACTTCATAAGAGTTTCTTGTGCATCTAATGAAATATTTAACATCGAATCCATCTGACGAAATTCATCTGTGTATTCTTGCACTGATTGTTATTTTCTTAATTTAATACTTTATCATTCAATTAAATTCTTCTCCTTATACCTCAAAGGATATAACTATTTTCTAAGTGCAAAAATAAAATCTTTCCATCATGGAAATACATTACCAATTTGTTGAGTACCATGTTGCAACTTACTCTGCTACCAAATGAGTGATGTGTCTGCAAGACAAAGCGATGTCAATTTGATCTTGGTTTCCTCATCATTGATTTGTTGCACACTGCAATATAACTCCATCTGTCTGACCCAGTTATCAAGCTTCTCAGCATTGACTTCTCCATTATACATGGGCAACTCGAATTTCACATCAACTTTAATTAATTGCATGTCAGTCTTATGTTTATGAGAATGAGAATGTTTTCTTGCTAAAGTAAGATTTGAACTTGTACTTGAAGAAGAAGAAGAAGATGGAGATGAAGGAGGTGAAGGAGGAGTTTTTGGAGGGTCTTATCCTTCTTCACTTTTGTCTTTCTTTGAATATTCCCCTTAAAAATTTCTCTTATGTTCCAAGTAATCATCATATAATACTTTTACCATATCTCACATGGCAAAGAAAGTTATTTGAAACTCTCTTTCGTTTTGAGAAATTCCTTCTTCCGATGCCATCTTCTCACTTTGAGATGTCGTCTTTCTTGATCCAATTTCAGGATCTCCTTCTACAAGCTCTCCTTCACCACAAATTAAATTTTCCCTATTGATCATGCATACTCAAAACAACCAAATGTCAGCCTTCTCTGATACAACTTGATCTGAAATGATCTTTTAAATGACTTGGTTAGGTATGTTGCATGGATAATTTTACTATTTATAACTTAATACGAAAGAGAATATGATTAATGAAAGAAGTTGTAGCCATACAAGAAGTAAAAACAACAAACCATAAGTAGATTCAAGACACTAGAAGTTGATAATGGAGTTCGAAAACTTTGCCTACATCTCTGGGCCTTTGTCTCAGTGGGGAAGGCTTCTTTATTAATATCCAATGCTCAAAATCTACATCAAAATTAAATCAATTAAATCTTTGATTGAATCAGTTGTGTTCTTATGTATCTCAGGAACCTGATGCAACATATGACACTGAAAAAGGTGGAGTAGAACTCCCAGAAATGGCCTCTAAAGCTCAGCTACTCTCCCGTCTTCCCTGCATAAAAATGGCTTTCTCTCTACAACTTGGCATCAATCTATTGTCATGAACCTCTAAAAATTCTTGTTTTAAATAAAATTTGAATTGGGGATCACATCCCAACTTCCTCCCAAGATCTGGCCTCCATCTGGGCTCCAGATCCTAAAAAATGGGCAAACATCCATTAAAATCTGGCCTAAATAATAAAAAATCCAATTTCTAAAGTTTAAAAACCACTTTCTGCCAAGTATTGGGTGCACTTCCATATTCTCTGGGATCTTGGTCATATGGTGTGCCATGTGGCCAGTGCTAAGCCCCCAAACAATGCGCAACCCTTTTATCGTCGGCTCTGGTCATATGGAAGGCATGTGTCCTGGCGCTAGATAGGGAACAACCCCATGTCGTTTAGACCTTGGTCCTCAATTCCGCACCTTGGTCGACGATATATATCTACCCACCAGGCGCTACATCCGCCAAACTCTGGTGCATATCACAAAAAATACAAAGCTTGTTGTATAGTGGTTAAGAAACACAGTTAGCTCATATGGTTGGTGTGTTTTTTGAAGTCGTTGCCCATGCAAGAGGTCTGTTATTCGAACCCATAGGAGGCTCAAAAAAAAATTAATCGGCCCTTCTTGGCCTTATCCTGGGTGCCACGTGGCACTCTGTGATTGGTCCATGTGTCACCTTATGACTGGTTCATACCGCTGACTCATCGATCCAGTCACCTGACATTCAGCTTCCACAGTGAGCATCCCTGCGACATGTCACACCCGGAGGAAGCCACATGTCTTCCAACTCAGGACAGTTCTTCCATGTGTCCAAATATTAGTCTACCACTTGTCAATCCATACTTCCACGCGTCATGCTATCACTGGGCCACGTGGACTGTACCTCCATGTGTCACTTCCGTACAATGCCACGTGCCAATTTTTTAGCAGTCCAAATCACCCCTAAAAATGCCAAATGTGACTAGCACATGGCACTTCCCGGTACTTCCACATGTCATGCTGACATCAACATTATGGCCTTTGACTATTGAATTTTTTTCCCTTGACTTTTTGCATGTTTGGGAAAAACTTCAGATCGTGATATCTTTCGCATACGGAGTCCATTTTCAAAAAAGAATATACTGTCAGAATTGACTTGAAAAACACTACGCGATGGCATTGGTTTCATCTGAATCCAAGAAGTTTGAATATTTGGCCTTTTTGGATCCATTTGGATCACCACCACTCATGCCACTCCTCTCAAGATATAGAAATTAACTCGGTAAGAAATGGTTGAATGCCAACTCAAGGGTCTTTTCTATAATTTTGATGACATGTATTTTCTGAGGAACAAGTGTAAGGAACAAAATATTTTTATGGCCATTTTTGAGGATTTTCTAATGAGGATGTTTATGTTTCCCCTGTGGAAGAGCTACCCCCAGCTGATGATCTTAATCTACCCTATGATCCACCAGAACTTGAAATTTTTTGTTTTTTGAAAGCCCTCATTGGATTCTTATCACACAAATTGTAGGTTTGGAAATGCTCAACCCAACCACAAAATGGCAACAACTAAGAGAACACCTACCCACTATCCCCTTAGGAAGGTATTCCTGTCACTTTAGAGATGAAGTAATCACCTCAAGGGGGGAATACTAGGTGACCCTAGGGGGGAATGAGACGAAACATGGGATGATGGAAGTGTATCCCCTATAGGTCAAGATACTAAGTTCGGAAAGGCTTGGGAAAGAGTCTTGGTGGTAGCCAATTGTTTCCAAGAGGTATGAGTACCTGCAAAGGGTGATTGTACCTTCCCGAGACATAAGAAAATACAAGTATGCATGTAATATTTTAGGTGGACAAGAAAGTTAATCTTTCTATCCCTATTTGTAGCAGTCAACAAAAATATATATCGACAAGAAAACAAATTACTTACTGCAGAAATAACCATCAAAAGCATCAAGTATTTATTGGCCAATGAAGCACTAAACATGTAGAGTAATTCCCAATACTTTAGCACAAGCTTTGATGGTGAATTAGGGCTGCAAAAATATGTTTTCATATATTTTTTAGAGCATCCAAATGGCTATAAAAAAAAAATTCTACAACATCAAATTTTACCCCAAGGAATTAGCCAAACATTTTCCCAACAATAGCCAACATCAAGTAGATTAACGACAACAACTTTTCAACTATTTCCAACAGTAAAAGAGTGAGAAATTGAGATTAAAAAAAAGATTTTGCAGCAGCCCTAATGGTTGTAGCATAATTTTGTAACAACAACAAGACATCCTTTACTAATCAAAATTCCCTAGTGGCTCAAGCAAGCAATTAAGGAAAATAATCGATTCCACTTTGAACAAATTCAATATCTTGTAAAATCATGTATTTCAATGTAAGAAAATTATTTCTACAATGCAATAAAAGATTAGTGCCTTGCCAAATGGGTTGTGGAGTCTTCTTGTATTATGTTAGGGCTACTAAATCTCAAGGGGTGTAAGCCATTTTACTCCCTTGGGATATAAACCCTAACAAGGTAAAGTTTGGGAGGGTGTAAACCCTTTTTCTCATCCAAGCAACCTTTTCAATACTAACCTTTTCAACAAACAATAATGATAAAAATGGGTGGAGATTGTAAATCCTTATACTCCTACAAGGATATAGCTAATAACAACCATGGAACAAGAAATAAACCTAACAAAGTGCATATTTTCCTTACCAATTCCAAGAAATGCCAATACAAAACCCTAGTTACCAGGCAATTTTCATCACCAAAGCAAAGAGAAAGAGCCTCCAAGAGTAGCGCACCACTTCCTTCCATAAGACAAAAGATAAAACATATCACAATAGAGAGAGAGAGAATGAAATTTCCCAAGTAGGGAGAAACTGTCAGCCAAGTATCCTTCTCCACATGGGAGAGCTATATCAAAATGAGATACAAATGATCTCTATTTATACAAAATTTTCTAAACATAGTTTTTCCACATAATTTAGGGTAAGCCACAAGATAAGGGGTCCACAACCCTAATATTTCCCCTTTACAAAACAATATTATTCAATTCGTAATTTTTCACATGAAAGAAACCATAAAACGTGATGTTACCCTCCTTTTGGGAAACTTTTGGCACTTTTTAGCATGTCGTTGAGATTGGAGAAGAGACTTTCGGCTTCCAAAATCCATCTTCCAAGCTGCTAGGACATCTCTACACTAAATCAAGGTGCCAATCCTCATCAAATTGTTAAGTGTCACATCACCACCACATCCTAGCCCATGTGTGACGTCAAGCTCCAAGAAGGTGACGATTGGCCTTTTCCAAGCAAATCGTTTGGCATGTAGGGGATAGGAAAGATCATCCAAGGTGTCCTCTAGGCCTCCAAAGGCATGTCTCTATGATGCGACATGTGGGCCCTTGGAATCCAACTTGTGGGATTCAAGCCCCATGGAATCCCAAGCTAGGCTTGTTCCTCCAAAATTGTCCACCAGCTGGGTCCTGCAAAGACAAATGGATATTCCCTCCAAGGATCTCAAGTCAAAGAATCATGATGAGTAAATAAAATCAATAAAAGATCCATATAATCAAGTACATCCAAACCACCTCATCAAAATAAACTAATTCTCAAAGACCTTATGCAATTTTCCAAGTTTAGGTATGGGAGGGTTGACAAAACGACCTATTGGGTGAATCGTACCTCAAGTTTTGGGGTGTTTCTCGAGGGAACCTCTTTCTAAGTCATGTTGATGATGTGTCATGTATGGAGGAAAGACCTTTGAGCATGGGGTTCATGACATACAAGGGGTTTTAGTGTCTCACTTATGGGTTCCTTTGTAGAGGGTGTGTTACACCTTCATTTTCAATGCAACCTTTTTTCGAGCCCATTTGTTTCCTTTTATTCTTTTAGGATGCTTTCAGGTTGAAGCCAAGGTGGGGATTCTACCTAAGAATGAAAATGTTGTGCCCACCTTGACTCTACCCTAGTCACCTCATGCTTCCCCAATTTGGAAACATGTGTGGGGCTTCTACCTAAGCAATAAAAAATAGTTCCCACACATGCTCCTCCCAGGTTGACATTTTTTATCAATCATTATTCTACAAGTCCCATTAGTTTTTTATGAGAGACATTTCATTGTCCTCTAGATCCTTGGGAAAGCATCTCGAAGGTTAATGGTTTTTATTTTATCTTTTTTCATCTATAATCCTTTGAGCCTTCAACCCCTTCTTCCCATGAAGTGAGGAACAACCCCTTCTTGGGTCAATACGCCCGAAAAAACCAAAAGGTGAGGAGATGAGGCGATGAAGTGTGGAAAGTGAAATGTATGGTCAAGAATGGTACGATTACTCATAAAAAGGACCTCCCAATAGCATACCTATCACTAAGGGTAACCCACTTACTAGGGAGCAATGTGAACCACCAAAGTGAAATGGGGAAAATAACATAATGTCCAAGAAAATGTCACATAATAAAAAGTAGTAATAGATGAAACAAACACAAATGCCTCAAATATTGAAATGGAACTCACCATAATACATGACTTGTACCTCATGGATCAAGATCCAATTTATTCTGGATGGTAGTTGATGTGGTGGATACCGTCATGATCAACCTGGGGTTGTGGTGGAGAGGTGGGTCTCCGTGTGTGCAAGTGGAAACTATTGGTCAAGTTGTCTCTCGGTACTACATTTATGAAACCTGAGGGCCTCAAGACATCATATCCTTAGTTATCCATAGGAGTTGGGGATAACACTCCCTAAACCCTCAAGTTAATTGGATACATTAATCATAGAAAATTCATCATCTTAGTTGAAAGTGGCAGCACCCATAATTTTATTCATTGCCACATTGCAGGAGAAATCAATTGTTATATTTGTGTAGTCAATAATTTTCAAATCATGATTGCAATGGTGGTTCCATGAAATGTGGGGGGCATTGTGAAAATATGCACCTACAAATTGGTCAGTACCACCTAAAATATCATATGTTTTTCAACGACATGAGAGGTTGTGAAATTATTCTTGGCATTGAATGGTTACACACTCTTGGCCCCATCACCATGGATTTTAAGGACTTAACCATGCAATTCCAAAAGGAGGGACAACAATATAACTTCCAATGCATCACAACAGGCTCCCCTGGGATCATGAATTCCCACCAAATGGAAAATCTACTTAAAAAATGTCATTCTGGAATTATTTCCCAAATCCATTCCATTCAAGTTGTTGGGACAACCTCTATGCATCCCTTTCTCCAATCTATACTCTCCCAACACCAAGTTGTTTTTAACACCCCCAATGGACCTCTCTGATCCATATTTTATGAGTAGAATGAAATGAACATATATTATTATCATCATTAACACAGAGACAATGAAAAATAAAATAGATACAATAAAACTAGCTTCTATTCAATAAATAAATATGTTGAAACTGTAAAATGTAGATTGAAAACAAGCTTGCTATAATGGTGGTGGCTTATCTCTGAGAAGAGATGTGACAGTTGCACTCATTTGCAAGAATATGATTACAATGAGGCTATGAAATCCTTTTTACATTAAACATGAATTCCAAAACCCTATACATCCAAAAAACTAACCCTAGGATATGAAGCACCAAAAGTTATGTGGGCCCCGTTGGGGTAAGTTAGTGCATCAACTTCCTGGGGTTGTAAGTTTTGCATATGATCTTTGTTTTAGGCACACGATAGCCTGTTGGAAAGGTATATCCAAGGACTACACATTATGTCATCAAAGTTTGACTTTTTCTATAATTTGATTGTGGAAATCCCTAAAAATGTTGTTTAGGGCCTCAAAACGACCCCGAAAATTCAGGACCCAAAAACTAGAAAAGAATTGTCAAACTGAAAAACTGCCAAGATGAGCCAGTTGGAATAGGTGGATGGCCACCGATATCCACCTAGATAAATAATCAACCCTTATGAAGCAATGGTCTCCATTGCATTGTGTTCTCCCATCAGATGAGGAATTTTTTTGTTGAATTTTTTTGTTGAATGGTGCAGGAGTTGCCCTACTTTGAAAACCCTATAAAGATGGATCCTATGTTGGCGAGTGACCTTGACCTATGTGTCCACAATCTGATTAGTGGATGCACGTTCCATGCAGTCAAGGTTGATATTTTTTGGTGTCAATTGTTCTTCTATCTATGAGGTGTCCAATAATTGTGGAAAATATGGTCAAAGGAGATCCACATTGAACAATGGGTGAAATCCAAGGAAGGGGAGAATGTTGAGCTCAAAATAATTGTCACCCATAACCTTGGTGGTGGTGTAAGGTCCATAACAAAGTAGAATAAGCTTCCAATGGGGACCTGTAAGGCTTTCTTTCTACAAGTGCAACCAGACTTTGTCTCCCACCTGAAACTTGTGTGGCACCCGGTGTTGATCATGGTATTGCTTGTACTTGGCATTGGACTTCTACAAAATATATTGAACCTGTTGGAAGATGTGATGGATCCGCTCAATGAGCTGGTTGGATTTTTTATCTTCAGTTGGAGCATGGGACAAGTCTGTCAGGGTGGCCGCAAGGGGTAGTGCAACATCCATGGGACCCAATGGTTGAAACCTCAACCCCACCTAAAAGGGGATCTGTCCGGTTGAGCTATGTATGGATCTATTGTATTTGTGATAAACATATGGAAGAATCTCATCCCATGTGTGGGGATTCTTGGAATTGTACATGCGTAGGATATGCATGATAATCCAGTTGACGACCTCTGTTTGGACATCCATCTGGGGGTGGGAGGCAGTGGATTTGGTGAGCGTGATGTCCAAAAGTGACCAAAGGTTGACAAGAATTTGTTGAGGAACCGAATGTCCTGATATGAGATAATGGTTTTTACTATCCCAAAATGTACCCACACTTATTCAAAGAATATCTTGGCAGTGGCCTCCATTGTGATTCTCTTCTTGCATGCAGCCATAATCACCATCTTGGAAAAGTGATCAACAACCAAAAAAACACAGTCATTTCCCCTCTTGGTGGACGTAATTCCCAACATGTAGTCCATTGATATGGATTCCCAGAATATGTTAGGAGTAGGCAGAGGGGTTTACATGCCTTGTTTCTTAGTGGTGAGTTTGGAAATAGCATAGGCAGTGCATGACCTGATATACTTGTTGACATCCTGTCAAAGTTTCAACCAGTAGAAATGTTTTTGTAGCACTACCACTGTATTTTCTACGTCGAAGTGTCCTGCCACCTGACTATAGTGGGCTTCCAAAATCATCTTCACTTGTTTTCTTGATGGAACGCAGAGATGGCCTAGATGGCACAATATCCCGTCTTGAAGATGGAAATTAGTGATAATTGCATTTTCTCCCAACATATAGTAGGTGGTGGTGAAGTCAGGATCTTTCTCACAGACTTGGGGCCATCCAGAGGTCTCATGGTTGTAAGAGTCTAGAAATGTGGTGAGTGTCGTGACTGGAGGTTGGCTAAGGAAATCAATGACATGGTTGGTACTTCATGTCTTATACTTGTTGTTGAGGTGGAACTGTTGCAAGTATGTGTACCACTTCTTATGGTATTCATTATGTAATTTACCTTATGTCTACATGAATTGCAAAAACTTATGATCAATGTGGATGAATTTCTCCTTCCCGAGAATGTAATGCCTCCACTGATGGTAGTATTGCATAGTGGAGTACGTTTCTTTGTCATAATTAGGGTACTTATGGACGACATCTAATAGTGTCTCACTATGATAGGCCACGGGGTGGTCGTGTTGAGTGAGAAGTATGCCCACAACATAGTTTGAAGCCTCTGCCTCAATCTCAAAGGGTTGTTGCAGGTCGGGTAATGAAAGCACTAGGATTGAGCACAAGAACTTCTTCAAATCATTGAACTCTTATTGTTGGGACATACCCCACACAAAATTTTCCTTACCACCACCCTTGGTTACTTGGCTGAGGACCCATGCAATATGGGATAATGCCAACACGAACCTGCGATACAAATTGGCAAGGCCTAAGAAGATCCGAAGCTCAATGAGTGTGGTTGGGGTTGGGGTTGGCCAATCATGAATGACCTACATCTTGGATGGATCCACATGCACACCA
>SNQJ01S0143858.1:0-27465 GCA_010110895.2 Picea sitchensis
CACGGCTTCAATCAACCCAAATCAACTCCGAGACGAATGAGAACAAAGTTCAACTACTGAGCCTTCATCAACGCACTCCTTGCGGATGAATTCAACTGCACACTTGCAGGAATCTCCTGGCTCAGATAGAGAAACAATTGAAACTCATTTCCTCTCCCTTTCAGACTTCAATTTCGAAACATGAAATCGCATGCACGACATATACAAAGCAAATGCATAACCAGAAAGCAAACATTCATGAGCATGTAAATAAGATACACAGAGAAACAACACCAGCCATGAACTTGAATCAGAATTTCAATCTATTAATTAAAATGCCTGTACATGGGTGTTATTCACAATTTCCTTGCTTGCTCTCCTCTTCTGAATGCTTCTGAATAATATTACAATGATACAATGAGGGTGTCTATATCCGTTTTCCCTCTCGAACTCTAAACTATCAAATCTACAATTAAAATCTACCTACCAGCATTAACTAAAATAAATGTCGTCTATCTACCTAAGGACGAGAGCTTAAAATCTCAAGGTCCATTACAATACAAGTGTGTCGTCTCCTAAATGGATCAGTTAAGATTACGCAACAATTCCCAAAGTATTTTCAAAAATGTGTGCTGGCTTGTCCAACTGTCTTCCGCTTGATCTGCTGGCTCGCTTGATTGTGCTGGTGATGCTCCTGCATCATACTTCCTGGCTTGAAAAATTTCATGGGCTCCTGTCCATGAGCTCCTGCATGGTCTGTCCATGCTTTTGTATCTCTGCTTCGTTTTCCCAGCTGGCATCTTCCACTGGGTGGTTCTTCCATTTGACCAGATACTCAGAGTATTCTTTCCTCCTGGTCTTCTTACCCACTCTTTTGTCCAGTATGCATTCCGTTTGTGGCTTTTCTGCAGTCGGAATCTACTTCTGCCACTGAACTTCTGGCTCCTCAGTTCCAGCCTCTACTTGTCCAGCCTTGTATGGGTATAAATCTGAAACATTAAATATCGGAGATATCTCGATGCCATCCGGCAACTCAATCTCATAAGCGTTCTCTCCAAATTTCTTCAGGACCTTGCATGGCCCGATTTTCTTCATTTTCAGCTTGTTGTATGTTCCCCTTGGGAACCTTTCTTTCCTCAGATGTGGCAGAACTAAATCGCCAACTTCAAACTGAAGTTATCTTCGATGCTGATCTGCTCTACGCTTGTACTCTTGATTTGAATCAATCAATCGTTGCTTCACTCTGCTGTGAAGTTCTTTCATCGCCTCAGCGAACTCTTCTACACTAGTGCTGCTAGTAGCAGTCTGTCCTGACTCCCTAAGTTCAGAAACTCCTCTCGGTTGTGTCCGATACACAATCTGAAATGGACTCTATCCTGTGCTCCTGTTCACAGAGTCATTGTAAGCAAATTCTGCCTGTGGCAACACATGGTCCCAGTTGCTATGGTGCTCTGTCACCAAGCTTCTTAGCAAGTCTCCCAGACTTCGGTTGACTACTTCCGTTTGCCCATCCATCTGAGGATGATAAGCAGAACTAAACATCAAGTTAGTCCCTATCTTCTTCCAGAGTGTCCTCCAGAAATGTCCAATGAACTTTGTATCCCTGTCTGATACTATGCTTTTCGACAATCCATGAAGTCTAACGATCTCCTTGAAAAACAGATTTGCGATGTGCGTCGCATCGCTGGTCTTCTGGCATGGTATGAAATGTGCCATTTTTGAAAACCTGTCCACGACCACAAAGATCGAATCAACACCTCTTTGTGTCCTCGACAATCCCAATACAAAATCCATGCTGATCGCCTCCCATGGCCTTCCTGGTATGGGCAATGGCTGATAAAACCCTGCATTCTGCTTTCTTCCTTTTGAATGCTGACAAATCTGACATCTGTCAACAAACTGCTTGACCTCTGAGCGCATCCCCGGCCAAAAATATGATTTGCTCAGCTTCGCAAATGTCTTGTCTTGGCCAAAATGTCCTGCCAAGCCTCCACTGTGCTTCTCTTTCAACAGATTCTCCCTCATGGAGCAATTTGGAATGCACAGTTGATTGCCTCTGAACAACAACCCTTCCTGGATCATATAATCTATCCACGGACTCCGATCTCTGAGAACTGGATTCTCAGCTGCCTCTGCAAAATCTGCATCTCCTGCATACATGTCCTTAAGATTTTCAAAACCCAATGTCTTGACTCGAAACTCCTACAGCAACAAACATTTCCTGCTCAAAGCATCAACCACTTTGTTAGTAGTGTCTGAAATGTGTTTAATTACAAACGTGAAATTATGCATATACTCTACCCATTTTGCATGTTTCTGATTCAACTTCTCCTATTGACTCACAAACTGCAGTGCATGATTATCACTGTACAAAACAAATTCTTTCGGGATCAAGTAATGCCTCCACTTCTTTAACGCCTGTATGATAGCATAAAATTCTTTATCATACGTGGAGTATTTCAGCTTTGCTTCATCCAACTTTTCACTGAAATATGTGACTGGTCTGTCTTCCTAACTCAAGACCGCTCCTATGGCAAAGCCACTTGCATCACATTTCACCTGAAATGTTTTCTAAAAATCTGGCAACACCAACACTGGTTGCTCTGTGATCTTTCGCTTCAACAGATTCAAGCTCCTCTCAGCCTTTGTTGTCCAATGAAAAGTCTTATGCCGCTTCTTCACTGTATCCATCATCGTTGCGCTAATTCCACTGAAATTCCTGATGAATTTCTGGTAGAAACTAGCCAAACCATGAAAACTTCTCACCTCGAAAATATTTCTCGGTGATGGCCAATTCTTAATTACCTCTACCTTATCCGGATCCATCTTTAATTCCCTCGCCGAAATAACAAAACCCAAATAAATGAGTTATGTCTTCATAAATGAGCACTTCTTCATATTTATCAACAACTTCTCTTGTTGTAGTTTCCTCATCACAATGGTTAAATGCTTCAAATGCTCAGCCTTTGTTCTACTGAAAATCAGTATATCGTCCAGATACACGACGACAAATTTCCCGATGAACTCTTTCAGGACTTCGTTCATCAGCCTCATGAATGTGCTCGGTGCATTCGTCAAACCAAACGACATGACCAACCATTCGTACAAACCTTCGTTGGTTTTGAATGTTGTCTTCCATTCATCACCTTCCCTCATGCGAATCTGGTGATATCTGCTTTTCAAATCTATCTTTCAAAAATAATTTGCCCCACTCAGGCAATCCATCAGATCATCCATTCTCGGCAATGGAAACCTGTACCTGATGGTTATTTTATTTATCGCTCTGGAGTCGGTGCACATTCTCCAACCTCCATCCTTCTTTGGACTGAGTACTGTCGGAACAACACATGGGCTCAAACTTTCCCTGACCAATCCTTTGTCCAATAAATCCTGGACCTGCTTCTTAACCTCCTCGTTTTCCTGCAGTGTCAATCTATACGTAGCTTTGTTCGACAAACTGGCTCCTAGTATGAGGTCTATGTGGTGACCCACACTCCTCATCGGTGGCAACGAATGAGGTAATTCGTCCACGATGATGTCAGCGAACTCTTCTAGCAATTCCTGAATCTCATCTGGTAAATCATCCACTCTTGTGCTAGTCAAAATAATCTTTGGCTTTCTGACCACAAAGAACTGTGGATCTTCCTTCTTCTCCATCTCTGTGAGAAGTTCCTTCCCACTCATGAGAAGTATTTTGTTGCTTACTTCCAGCTTCACTTCCTTCTCTTTTATCGGAAGTAACCTATGTGTCCTCCCATCCTTCTCCAGGGTATATGTGTTCATTCTCCCATCATGAACCACATTTCTGTCATATTGCCACGGTCTACCCAACAATAGATGACATACATCCATGGGAATGACATCACAGAGTACCTTATCATTATAACCTCCTATCTTGAATTCAACTAAACACTGTTTAGTGACACTCACCTGATGTCCCTTCTGTAGCCACGAGACTTTGTATCGACTCAGGTGATTAGTTGTCTCCAGCTCCAACTTTTCCACCATCTCGGTCGAAACGAGATTGTCTGTGCTTCCACTGTCTACGATAACCTTGCATACCCTGTCCTTGGTTTTACAAGCCGTTCTGAACAGTCTGGTCCTTTGCACTGGATTTTCTACCTCCTTCTCAGGTGTCAAAAGGACTTTATGCATCCCAAGTGACCTTCCGCCTTCTGCGTCTTCGGTCTCAGCATCACGCCTCTGAGCTTCTGCGATGTGAGCTTCTCCAATGTCCTTCTTTTTCTCTAGACACTCAAATGACCTATGCCCATTTTTCCCACATGTAAAACATGTGATTACTCCACCTCAGACTCTTCCCCTACCTCTGGTACGAGGAAAAGTGTTTGCGTCAACATAATCTCCCTTCTGCTCATTATGTTGTCCTCTCTGTTCAATGTATGGTCCTTTCTGTGAGGTACCACCCCTTTCTGCTCTACCCTGAGGTTTCCTCCATTCCTCCTTGGGCTTCTGGAATTTCTCCTGAGCAACTGCCTTGCCTCTGGGCTGGCTTCTGCCTCGCCCTCGCTGACCTTGCTTACGGCTCAGCTTTTCTTCGGCTTTCAGAGCCATCTAATAAGCATCCTCAACTGTTCGGATGGTTACCATGCTCAATTCATCCTGAATGTCGTATCTCAGTCCATTCAGATATTTGGCGACTTTTTCATCATCGCTCTCCCGATGACCTGTTCTAATGTTAAGTCGATAGAATTCTTCAGTGTATTATTTCACTGTCATCAGCTTCTGTCTCGGGTTCTGCATTCTCCTGAACAGTGTGATCTGATAATCCCTTGGGATGAATTTTGCCTTCATCTTCGTAATCATTCGATCCCAGCTTTTGATCTTTTGCTTGCCTTTGGAACGTCTATCAGCCTGTAGCTCATCCCACCACAATGCTACATGTCCTTTCAAGTACGTAACAACATGCCTGACTTTCTTATCCTCTTCGATATTCTCATAATCGAAGTAAGTATCAAGAGCCCTAATCCAATCTAGCAGCTCCTCTGCATCCAGATTTCCTTCATAGACTGGAATGTCCATTTTGGCTTTCGCACCCATTCTGGCAATGGCTTTGATCAACCGCTCGGTTGATGCATCCTCTGCTGTGACCTCTTCTTCATGTCCATCTTCCTCTTCAACTTTGGAATCACTAAGATCCCCTCCACCAACTCCGCGTCTTTGAGCTGTCTCCATCTCCTCAAGCCTGGCTCGGAGATCTCGCATCTGTCTTTCCATTTCTGGATTTCCTGTTGGCCTACCTCTTCTTCGCACATCCCTGTCCTCTGGGCCAGGTGATTTCCTTTCTCTCATGGGCGGCATGGTGAATTATTCTTCTCTGCTTCAGAAAGCAAAGAACTCTCCGCTCTGATACCACTTGACGCAGACACCCACCGGCACGTCCGCTCTCACCAGGACCTTCTCTCCCTTAGGCCCGAAGAGCTAAAATGCTCTTCCAAATCCCTTTTGGGACTTTATCACCCACATAATACTCTGTATGACCTCCCTTCTCGAAATCGGGAAGTCAGACCTCGCTAGATCGCGAGCCCTGCGCTTACGGAATCGGGTCTCACAAATCCCCGAAACCCGATGGAATACCCACTTCACGCCTTTCTCGACTCCTATCGGGAAATCGATACTCACGCGGTCGTGAGTCACTGCTCTCACGAATCTTCGATTCCTGAATTCTGATGCCACCTGTCCTCTGCGCTGTCGCCTGGACCCCACGCTTTCTGGGTAAATCGGGAAATCGCGTTTCGCGATATCGCGATTCCTGGGGTGATGATTCCTCTGCCCTCAGAAACCCCGAAATGCCGGACTCCGATTTCACTGGATCCTCGGACACGCATCCTGTGGATCAACGGCTCCGATCGCGTCGGGAAAACGCTAATCGTGACTTCAACGTGCAAAGTCCCTGTCTCCGAAATCTCGATTCTCCGATTCACAATCCTTGGGATCCTCTTGCCACGTACCCCTGCTGAAATCAATGGTTGAGATCCTTCCGGGAAATCGCGGATCGTGATTCCTTCCTACAAGGATTCCACTACCCCATAAAACCCCGATATCCCTAACTCCGCATCTCCAGGGTCTTCTCTGCTCCTCCAGGCTTAAACCCGACGCAACTTTCTTGAGATCTAACGGTCGACGGGATTTCGCTATTTCCTTCAGCGAATCCTGACCGTTGATCTCTCCTCCTTGAAGAATTCTCGCGAAAGTGGCTAAGTGTTCCTTCTCGCACTTTAACCTTCAAATCCTGTGCTTGAAACTCATTCTTAAAACGTCCACGCACAACTTTCGGTACTTTTCTTAGGCGATTCCACGAAGGTGCTACACCTCCTGAGCTTCCTTCCACTCTGACTCCTTCAGATGGATTCGTGCGTTCACTCCTTGCACTTCGACATTCAACAACTTCTCAATTGTTGAATCCTTCAGACTCTGTGCAACTCCTGTAGCAACAGTCTTCTGTCTCCCTTGCTCAGATTAACGATTGAGACTTCTTCTTCAGCCTGCGCACTCCATGCACGGCTTCAATCAACCCAAATCAACTCCGGGACGAATGAGAACAAAGTTCAACTATTGAGCCTTCATCAATGCACTCCTTGCGGATGAATTCAACTGCACGCTTGCAGGAATCTCCTGGCTCAGATAGAGAAACAATTGAAACTCATTTCCTCTCCCTTTCAGACTTCAGTTTCGAAACATGAAATCTCATGCAGGGCATATACAAAGCAAATGCATAACCAGAAAGCAAACATTCATGAGCATGTAAATAAGATACACAGAGAAACAACACCAGCCATGAACTTGAATCAGAATTTCAATCTATTAATTCAAATGCATGTACATGGGTGTTCTTCATAATTTCCCTGCTTGCTCTCCTCTTCTGAATGCTTCTGAATAATATTACAATGATACAATGAGGGTGTCTATATCCATTTTCCCTCTCGAACTCTAAACTATCAAATCTACAATTAAAATCTACCTACCAGCATTAACTAAAATAAATGTCGTCTATCTACCTAAGGATGAGAGCTTAAAGGCTCAAGGTCCATTACAATACAAGTGCGTCATCTCTTAAATGGATCATTTAAGATTACGCAACAATTCCCAAAGTATTTTAAAAAATGTGTGCTGGCTTGTCCAGCTGTCTTCCGCTTGATGTTCTGGCTCGCTTGATTGTGTTGGCGATGCTCCTGCATCATAGTTCATAGCACCATGCGCTGCGAACTTTCCTGTAGCAACTTATTTCATTTGATAACGCCTTAAAGTGTTCAAAAACCTGTCTCTCGTGCCACAGACTATTGTAATAACTTATGATCATGATACATGACTTAGAAGATAACACCCCAATAGCTAAACATGATTTATCAAGCATGACCATCCTCAAAATTGTAAAATACAAAAAATAGGAAACTTGTCAAAAACTGATATGGGTTAAGGGATTGAACTTCTTCATTTTCCAACTCTGGAGCTCCTCCTGGTAGCAACTTTAGCCAACATATCTAGTTTTCTCTTAGCTAACTCCTCTTTGAAAGGTTGTAGCTTTGCCTTTAGTTCTTTGATTTGTGCCTAGTGAGCTTTGTTCTGTCTGTAGAGGTTTATGAGTTGCCTGTAGAGGGGTAGGAACCTTTTGATAATAAATCTAGCTTTTTCAATAGTTTCATGATACATGTCCATGAGTCCCTTAAGTTTCCTCTTTGTAACCAACTCCTCCTTCTTCATTTCATCAACTTCATCCCTTGCCTCTTTAATTTGTCTTTTGAGCCTCTTAAAAGTAGGATTACTCTCTTCTTGAGGAGTAGTGATGTCAATAATTTCAACAAGATTTTCAACAACTATGGATTTACCTTTCCTCTGGGCTGAAACTCCTACTGCATCATCCTTCACAGATATTTCGTGCTTGGTTGTTGCTCTGGTAAGAGGCCTCCTAGCTTTAACCTTATCAGTTGCACTGGGTGAAGGAAACACCAACTTTCTGCCTCTTAGGCCTGTGGGTTTGCTTGAAGGAACCTTCATTAGAGTGGGATCTGGCATGCGTGAAGCTTCCCTCTGTGAAGACTGTGAAGGTCCTCCTTCTTCATCTCCCTTTTTGGCTCTATCAGATTTAGCAATTGTAATACTCTTTTTCTTCTTTCTTACCTCAGAATATACAGTCATCTCATCATGAACACGGCTTTGAAGCTTGGACTGTGGAGTGGGGGAAACATTCAGCTGAAATTGTGAAGAATTGATAAATGTTTCCCAATCTGTGTTTTTCTTTCTCAATTCTTCCATCACTGGCATTTTGATAAAATCTGAGTGGAAAACACTAGTGTCCACTTTCTTGGATTTGGCTTGAACTCTTTCAACCATCTTGCTAATACTTCTAAACAAATAAAAAGGGAGGTTTATAATTTCTTTCCCTGTGAAGTGTAACAACAATTTGATATGGTATTGGTATACCATGTTAAATCTTCCCTCACAGGTGAAATACCTCTAAATCACCTTCAACATTTTATCAAAACCTTCAAGCATATGATTTTTGGGTACCCCTTTGGACAGACTGTCTTCCTGGTATTCTGGTTTGAGAAACTCCTTGGAGAAAGAGGCATTTAGTGTCATAGCCTTGAACCAATTTTCTCTAGTGTTAAGTATCTATGTTGCAACAGAGATGAACAATTCTGAAACTTCAAATTCCAATATTCCAACCCTGGTTTTGGTCCCATTGAAATTTAGTGCAAATTCCCTAGCGACCTTTGGGTGCCCCCTTTTCATTTTTTGACAAAAGTTGATTCAACCTACCCTCTGGAAAGCCTCTCTGATCAAGGGTTTAGAATAAAAAAATATGCATATCATAAGGCTCTGTCCTTACTATTTCACCTCCCTTATGAGTCTTCTTTTGTTGTGGGTTGTCCATGATTACTGATGAGGAATGTTTTTTGTGAGTTGTAATAACATGATGTATGAAAACATGGCTATAAGATACTAGGGTTTTGATAACAAGTTCTTTTTCCATAGGATGACCGAGTACAGGATTTCTATAGAATTCACTTTATGCACATTCAGGGATGAGAGAGTGCAGTCTTCAAACAGAAGATATAACGATAGGCAACTGGAATTTACAATAAGAGAAAGACACATATGAATTATCTGCTTGAAATAGGGATTTTATGACAATACTAGTATCCTTTAGCAATATGAAAAATGCATGTAATCTTTAAACTTAATCTGACAGTTGATCAACTAAAAATCCAAGCTGAAAAGGGTGTAGAGTCACTCCTTTGAATTTGAGCTTGTCAAGTATGCAGAGGAAGGCTCTCAACAAAAATGGAACAAGAGGGTTCACAACGATGAATTTGCAGAAAAAGGTTCACAGCGCCAGAACAAAGAGTTCGCATCATTGGGAAATATCATAGGATCAAATGAATTTAGGTAGTGGGAAGGCTAGATGAGGTATTAAAGGTGATGAGGTTTGATAGGTAGGGTTTAGAGCATGAAGGAAATGTATGTGAAAGAAATCCACAACAAAATAACACAGTTTGCAACACTGAGGGGTGAGACAAGGAAAAACCTCTCCTTCAGCCTTTAGACAAAGTATAAATATTCATCGAGTACCTAATGGACTTGTGTTTGTTGTTGGTGTCATTAAATTTGAACGGGAATGTATGCAAGTAGCTCAACCTCCAACTCTCCTCTTCAACAAGTTCGCAACGCTGAATTCATAGTGTCTGTCTATAGCACTGGGTTCACAACGCCTGTCTATAGCACCAGGTTCACAACGCCGAGCTCAAATATGATTTGCACACTTGGAGAAAATAGTTAGAATCCTTTATGACATAATCCCTGGACATTTGTTTTAAAATATCAGCTCTGAAAACAATGAGATCTTCTTTGACACGATCCATAAATGCAATGATGGCAATGAATGCATGGTATACCTATGAATGCGCTGCGAACTCTCCTAGTGAGTTGGCAGTGCACAAATCAAAATTGATTTGACAACTAAATAGGTAAAAGGTGACAAAAGGGGAGGGTCTGCGTACAACATGGAGGTGTGACATGTCAGGGTACTGATGGAGAATTTGAAAGATGTGACTCATGAATCTTTATCTGACTTGTTATGATAGCAAGGCATAACCGAAGGACTCTAGACCAAATCCAAAACTAACCTTAGTTTATTTAAATCAAGAATTTGAAAAATGACTAGAGCAAAGGGACATAAAAAACCTAAAACTTGATGAAAACTTATGACTAAAAGTCAAAACTAAAATGATTTTTGACCCTTGCAATTCTATGTGATAACAAATTCTTCCTGAAACATGACTTCATTTATGTTTGTCTTTGGAAATAGGTTTTTAACTAGAGATTTTTCTAGCATTCCATTAGATGATAGGCCAGTTTGATTCGATTTGTGTTGTACTTGTTGTTTGGGTTGATTAACGACTTGTGGTCTTATGCCTACCCCTTGACCTGAAGTAGAATTAGATGATTTTAGGTTCTTCTTTGGCATTGCATGTTTGGGATTTACCTTTCTTTTGAATATTTTCCATTGCTACTCTTTTTCTTGCACCAAACGAGCTACTTGAGGCGCTTTCTTGCAGTTTTTTGCAGAGTGGCCAAATTCATGGAAAATTTTACATTTGAAGGGGAGTTGTTCATAGTCCAAGGGTTGCTCATGTTTCTAGTTGTCCAAATTTAGAAGGATTGCTTCTAGAATCCCCTTCTCCAAGTCAACTTTTACGTAGATCCTAACACAGGAAAACAACCCTTCTTTTGGAATAGTTCTATCTATAAATCTCCCTAGGGTATTCACAATGCATCTTAGGGTCTTGTCATTCTAGTAGTGTAGATGAAGGTGAGAAAGATGCACCCAAATTGGAACATCAGATGAAATGTCATTCTCAAGGTTAAAGTCAGGAGTCCACATGTTTATATACATTCCTATAGTCCCCATGAAACAAGGTCCGCTTCTGGATATTAAATCCATATCCTCTTTGGATTGGAAGAGGAAGGCGTAATAGCCTCAACCACAAAAGAAATACATCAATTGGCCCTTGATATGTACTTGTTGGTTCTGTTGAATCCAAATAGCCATTGACCTGGGAGATGACCATGCCCTAGTAAATTGACCTATTAACCCTCTTTTTTCCATCACTAGTGTCATTTGTCTTGAGTGAGTTCTTGGATTAGGAATTTTAGGAGTTGTTTTTGGTTGTTTCACAAATCTTCTTGGTTGACCTTTAGATGTTGCAGACGTGACTGCAACCATAACACGAAAGACAGCGGTGTCTGTGTCTAGAGGGGGTTCATCTCCCCACAAAGATGGATCCATCACATTCAAACAAATGTTAGTGGAAGGCTAGGGTTTGCATCCTTTATAGGTGATAAAAAAGTTTCCTATAAGATTATGCTTTATTAAACATAGCATCATTTTGTATTTTATAGATGAGGAAAATTTCCCAAATTCAAAATAGTTACCATGTTGCCCGAAACTTGATAACACAATGTAATTTATCCTCTAGAAGGGTAATATTGTGGGGTATATATGGATGTAGTAAGAAGTTGGCCATGAAATGTGATGACCCAATTCCATGTGGAATTAACATAATAAAAGTGCCAAAAGAGGTGCTTAAGGGATGCATGTTTACCCCAGTTATGACATTTATGCTAAAACAAACATACATGTGGGTTAAATGATGTTATTAAGAGATAAACCACTCATAATAAGGGATTAGACAAAAAAATATTTTAGGCTCCACCGATGGCTTGCACTCAATTTCATATGCAAAGATTGCATTAGAACCATGATCAACTTTAACACTCTATCTACATTAACATGAAATCAATGTTTACTACATTAACATGATTTCACATTTTATAGGGGTTACCCTATGGTGTATAGGGAAAAGCATTGCTATTGATTGGGACAAGTGTAGGATTCAAATCTCTCTCCTTTATCTTAAAGTGGCTATGTATTGGGTTAATGTGAAGTTGAGGTTCATAGCTCCTTATGGATCAATCAAAAGAGAAATTATTAATAAAAAAAATATTTCACACATCATAACACTCACTCAACATTATCAAAAGGTCCACCCCTGCTAAATATATAACCTAAGTTATTATCATAAAATATAAGTGGTCAATTCACCACTAAACCACGACAAGTCTCAACACCTTATATCTCAAAACCTAAAACACTATGTTTTGTTTTTACAAGATGTTATATATTATAGCCACGACAAGCATGCCCTTCCCAATTATATGAGAGTATTAATAATAACACTTGTAACATTTTTAATCCATGGATATGGATCCTTAACCACGACAAAGTACCCACACCATTGTTACCTATTTTGTTTTTCTTGTTAATGGAGATGTAATGATGCAACAACATTGAGCGAGATTGAAACTCATAACCTGTCACCTATGAATATAGACCCTTAACCAAAACACCAAATCCAGGTGTTTGTTAAGGTACCTATGCCACTGGAATGTATTATGATTTTATTTTTAATGAAACGTGACAATACAACAACATCGCGTGAGAATGAAAGTCATAACCTTTTCCCCGTGGATATGGATCCTTACTCAAAACATCAAACTAGGTGTTGATGCGGGCAAATACCCTTCGTAACCTATATAGGTTCACATGAGGAAAGGACCGAATTAAACCTTTTTCATTTGGAATATCAAACCCTCTAGACTATGGCTTAGTTGCCATTGTTGGTTTTATGATTTTAAATTATAAATGGAGAATGTCGTCTTATTTTAATTTCTCCTAGCTAGGAATTAAGAACATTATCATATATAAAACCGACATAAATAAAATAAAATATTAACGTAAATCAGTTTATTGTATTATTAATTGTGGAAAATTTCGAATAACAAACAATAAACCACTTGGTAAACCTATAATTAAACTAAAAGCCACAATTCTACATTCATATGTCAACACCATTTATAAGAAAAAGTAAGAGTAGAGAGAATAAACATGAGAAGAAATTTATTGTTGTAATATCTAGTGTTACAATGATTCTAGAAAAATGTGAATAATAGATAATAGTCCAAATTCATACATACACCATAATCCTTCTACAAAAAGTATGGCCAATGAGCTTCTCAATTAACAACGAATTCAGATTACCATGCCAAGAAAAACACCCTTTGTAAGGGTGAAAAGGTTTCTTTTATAAAAAAAATAATGACTCTTGGCCTTTCTATCATCCTTTGCAAACTGTATTCATCCTGAATAGGATGATAAGAATATATTTTCAATGAAATTATTCAAAATTACAATTTTCTCCATCCATGAGCACTTGCAACCAAAAGTTTGTCTTTTAGTGCTTACAAGCCTAACAAGACTTTGGACATTATTTTGCCTTGTATATTACATTTTGGTGACTTGCACATTATAAGCATTCTCTTGTGTGTTGGATAAATAGATGCAATATATCACATCTCATTTCTAAACATTTGAAATAGATCTTCTCATTGAGGTGAATGTTGCAATCCCACATAACTAGAGGTATTTGTGTAAATTAGCCTCATGGGCTCTTTAAGTTTAGACTCCATAGAGGTGCTTTCTACTTTGGATTTATTATACTTTTGTTTTGACATTTAAGGAGCCATGTAGAAGGTTTTGTAATATGTAATCCATTTTGACAACAAAGCACATTAGTAAGTTTAGAAAAACCAACAATATGTATCAAAAGAGATGAGTCAATTAAGTATGATAGGATTTTAACCCTTTGGGTAAAGGATTTTGCATTGGGGATTTATGGCTTGGCCTAAGCTTATAACGAACACAATGAAAGCTTCAAACATGGGCACACCCTAATTTTCACTGCATTTTCTTTTGAAGGTTGAACATATTTGAAGCTTAATTTCATTAAAGTTACACCCAAAATTTTGAAAAATCATTAGAATGAGGATGTAAAGCTATCAAGGTAATTTTAAACTTGTCATTCAATTCTTCAAATCAAACTAATGGCTTGCCATTGGGGCCTTTTCTAACATGTAAAATGATCCTTTTAGAGAGAGGCCCGATGACAAATCCATCATGCAGGTTTTAAAGATGACATCGAGGGACTATTAAAGATGCTACCATCCAAATGTTTAGATTTGTCCCAATGAACTATTGGGGGTTTTTGGAAAAATACTTGTGAGAGTAGCCTAATAGATCATCGGGCACATTCAAAATAAGATCTTTGAAGCACACCTAATAACCATTGGGCACTTCTAAAAGATAGGGGTGTCAGTGAATGTTTAGAAGATGCCCAATGAATTGTTGGGCATTTTCAAAAGACATAAATTTCATAAATGTTTGATGAATTGTCAAGCACTTTCATGAACTTAAAAAATGGGACAGAAACCATTGGGCAATCATGAAATATGTGCTCATTCGAAAGATGGATATGGGTCGATGATTCCATTGGACCCATTTCAAAGATGAAAATCAAAGAGGGTTGATCCAGATTATTTTCAGAACAAAATGAAAGCAGAGATATTACAATGAAATACTCATAAAAATTGCCAGAAACAGAGAGATACAACAATACATGATTTCTATTAATGAAAGACATGTACAGAGATTGGAAAAATACATACATAGACTTTAAAAATACAAAGTGCAAGACTCGCTAGAATGGTGGCAGCTTTATCTCTGAGAAGAGATGTGATGGCTACGCTCATTCGCAAGAAGATGATTACAATGAGGCTATGAAGGCTTTTTTTTATGATAAACATGAATGCCAAAATCCTAGACATCCAAAAATCTAACCCTAGGAGATGAAGCTCCAAAAGTCATGTGGGCCCCGTTGGGGTAAGTTAGTACATTAACTTCCCGGGGTCGTAACTTTTGCATACGATCTCTGTTTTAGGTGTGTGATAGCCTGTTGGAAAGATATTTTAGTGAACTACACATTATGCTGTCAAACTCTGACTTCGTCTATAGTTTGACTATGGAAAGCCAAGAAAACACTATTTAGATCCCCAAAACGGCCTTGGAAGTACAAAAATATGTACTGACACGAAAACTTCCAAAATAAGCCAGTTGGAATAGTGGGTGGCCACCAATATCCACCTGGATGATATGTAGGGTTTCAAGACATCCCCGTAAGTGTAGAACCCACAATTACAAAGAAATGTCCCCATTACAGAGAAACATGTTGAACTGAAAACTATCCAGATGAGCCAGTTGGAAGTTGGAACAGGTGGGTGGCCACCGATATCCACCTGGATCAATCCTCCCCCCCAGGAAGCAATGGTCTCCATTCTGTTGAGTTCCTGGGGAAGAGGGGAAAGTGTTTTCTGAATCTGAATCTGAATCTTGGTGAGTTGCGTGCCTTGTTGGAGAAGTTGCGCTACTTGGTCTGTGGAAGGCTGTCACAAACCTGTTGTTGGCGGGGTTGAATCTGTTCTACCAACCTGTTGTCTCTAGGCTTGACGGGGCATTGTGTAGGCACCATCATAGGTGAAGAAACAATTTCTACAATCTGCTTCTGCTGGATAGAAGGTGTTGAGGCTGCAGTGGTTGCAAGGGCTTGTTGTGCATCCTTTGAACACACTGTGAAGAGGATGAATTTTGCAGTATGAGAGATTACCTTGTAGCACTGTTTTGGTGGAACAATAGTCAAAACTACCTCTTGTATCTTTTAGAGCTGACCCCCTAGAGTAATAATGACACTACGAGATCGAGACTCATAAACAACATGATGTTTCCACATATATGGTTGGCCCAAAAAAACATCACAAACATCAAGAGGGGCAACATCACACACTACCTCATCCTTGAAGGGTTGGATTCCATAGGATAGATGACATTGCTGGCTGACACAAAGATCTCATCTCTGGTGAAGCCACCCGATGTTGTATGGCTGCGGGTGTGGTGTTGTCGAAAACCCCAACTGTTTGACAAGCTCAACTTAGATGAGGTTCTTTTGACTGTCATTATCAACAATGAAATGCAATGGGGTCTGTGTCGATAATCTATTTGTTTTCAATATTTTCTAGATTAGATTCTGAATCAAGATTCGTCTCCTTGCCTCTGACCTCAACCACCAATGACTGTTTCGAGTGGCATTCATCGGTGTTGTGCCAATGGATTTTGTGGAAGTCACACCACTTACCAATGTCATTCTTCGTCTTTCCCTTACCCTTCTTGTCTTGTGTCTTGTACTGGTTGTCTGGAGGTTGTTGGTTAGGGCCATATTTACCATGCTTTGGTTGTTGTGGATTTGTAGACCCGAACTCCCATTTGTTTTAGTGCCTAAATTTCTGCTCGATTTTGATAGCATATCAATAGGCAGCTCCCAATGATGAGATGTTTAGGAAATCCATTTCGGTTTGGATGTACCTCTGCAGAGCCCCACAGTATTTCACAACCAGATGTCGTTCAGACTCTTTGACACCCAGCTTGGTGCCCAAGGTATGGAAATTATTTGTGAACTCCGACACTGTTTGGCTCTTCTCTTGCCGTAGTGTGGTCCATCTCATGTATTGGTCTTCATAGAAGTGGGCTCGGCCCCATATATTCCAAATTCCTCTGTGGAAGTTTGCTNTGGTGCCCAAGGTATGGAAATTATTTGTGAACTCCGACACTGTTTGGCTCTTCTCTTGCCGTAGTGTGGTCCATCTCATGTATTGGTCTTCATAGAAGTGGGCTCGGCCCCATATATTCCAAATTCCTCTGTGGAAGTTTGCTTCCAATAAGTTTCCCACCAATGTTTGACATGGGGGAGAGCCTTGAGGAGTGCGAAGGTGATATTTTCCCTGTCAGAAAAATTATGAACAAAGAAATAACCTTCTAGCAGATTCAACCATTTTTCTAAGGCATTTGCATCTATCTGACCTTCAAATAATGGAATATCAAAATTAACTTGTACCTTGAAGGGAGAGGTTCCTCCAAAGTGGTCGCTTGATGAAGATGTGTTTGCTGCTATCGACAGGCATTGAAGGATGTGGGAAAATTTCTCCATCATTTCGTCCCTTTGTCGCGCGAGAGCTTTCTCAAGAAACAGGTTAATAGAATCTTTTGCTTCATTGTTTTTTTTTTCTACCGCCATAGAGGGTTTCTTGGGCGTGCGAGAGCGATTGTTTTCAAGAGAGACAAGCTCGAGACCCAACTTGCTATACTCGAGCCTTGTCGGGGACATGCACTGAAAAACGATCAAGAGTAGCTTGCTTTGATACCACTGATCCAGATTATTTTCATATGACAATGGAATACTCATAAAAATTGCCAGAAACAGAGAGATACAACAATACATGATATCTATTAATGAAATAAATGTACATAGATTGTAAAACTACACATTGCAAGACTCGCTAGAATGGTGGCAACTTTATCTCTGAGAAGAGATGTGATGGCTACGCTCATTCACAACAAGATGAATACGATGAGGCTTTGAAGGCCTTTTTATGATAAACATGAATGCCAAAACCCTAGACATCCAAAAACCTAACCCTAGGAGATGAAGCGCCAAAAGTCATGTGGGCCCCATTGGGGTAAGTTAGTACATTAACTTACTAGGGTCGTAACTACGCATTATGCCGTCAAACTTTGACTCTGTCTATAGTTTGAATGTGACAAGCCAATAAAACACTGTTTAGAGCCCCTAAATGATCCTGGAAGTACATAAAGTTGCATTGACACAAAAACTTCCAAAATAAGCCAGTTGAAATAGGTGGGCGGCCACCAATATCCACCTGGATGCTGTGTAGGGCTTCAAGACATCCCCGTAAGTGCAAAACCCACAATTACAAATAAATGTCCCCATTACAGAGAAACACGTTGAACTGGAGACTCTCCAGATGAGCTAGTTGGAAGTTGGAATAGGTGGGTGGCCACCAATATCCACTTGGATCATGGGTCTTGATGAACTATTCTGTGGATTCATAAGATCAAAGTGTTTGAATGTTTAAAAGAAACTTAATACACTATCAGAGGCATTCGAAAGAACATCTTCAAAAAGCTCCATATAGACTATCAGGGACATTCAAAATATGCAACTTCGAAGGAATCTTGATAAACCATTTGGGACATTTGAAAGAACTCCAAAAAACTCCTAATGATCTATTGGGGATATTTGAAAGATGATGTTTGAAAAGGGCTCGACATGCCATTGAGAATTTTTGAAAACCATCGAGAAACAAAAAGGAGCTCGATTACAAGTTAAATAGGAGCTTTTGAAAGATACAAATTTTCAAATGTAGAAGTTTGTCGACGAGTGGTGAGTAACCAAAATTCTTTGAATGCAAAGGTTGGAATTCCACACTAGAATTCATTCGAAAAATTTGAGCCTAAAATCAAAGATGAAAAATATCACTAAAAGCCAATTCCAACAAAGATCTCTTTACTTGAAGAAAAACCCCAAAAGGAAGATGTAAGGGTCACTAAGGTCCATGAGAAGGATCAAGCAAGTCAGTACTCATAAACACTAGAAAACCTTGAAGCCCACTAGCATTCAAAATTCATTAATGAAGCATCATCAAAAAGTGTAAAGCAAGAAGCAAACATTGAAAAGAAAAAAGAAGGGGGGTCCCTAAGTCTAAGGACTAGGTACTAGTTGAGGCACATTAGGATGTCTAGGAAACTACCCACATCATTGGTATTTTTTTTCTTCATGTAACCAAGCGCCCCACCCTCCAACTTGTAGGCAAGGGAGGGGGCTTGGTGTAATAGCTGAAATGGTCGGGAGGTAGGTTTTGCACTCTCTCCACCTAGGTTCAAGTCTCGTCGAGACCATTTGACCCGTTGTGATGAAACTAAAATGGTAGGTGTCCCCCATAAGTGGCAACCCTCATGGGTATGTCTCTAGACATCTTGGCCCTTCTTAAGTCATAAGTTTTCTACTAATATTGACTTATAGATTGTTGGTACTAACCTAAAATTTATAATGACTATTCAATACAACACTCCACACAATTTTTTTGATTAAAATATTTTTTTAATGCTCACAAATCACAACCTTCAACAACAACAACTCGCTGAAGAATAAAATATATCACAAGTAAGATTTAAGATTTAAACTCAAGTGAGGAATATAACATTATCTTATCCTTTACTTAAACTATATCCGATTGACTTTAACATCGACATCAACACCATCCATACTTAATTTTCTTGTTAATAAAAAATATAACCAAAATACAACAATTCTCGATAAAGAAATCCTTTCCAACTAAAAAGCTGGCAAATATATCTTTAGGCCAAATTTAGAAACGACCTTCTTGCATAATTAAAGCAACCCACAATGAAATTTGAACCTGACTAGGATATGAGGATAAGAGACACGACACGTCCTCTTTCCATAGGAACCAAAAGCCAATTAAGAAACGTTTTGAATTTGACCCGTCTCATTCAAGGAATTTAATTGTATTATTTAAAGGATCTTCCATATGGGGATCAAAGATCAATTTCTACCATTACTATCCATCGCACACGTCATATTTCAACCCTACACGACATCAAACTCGATACACAACCCAAGGACAGAATCATAGAATCAATAATGCCATCCTATGTACGGCAAGGTAAGCAAACCATATGCTAATTGGTTCAAGCGGATTATTATAAGTTGCTTACCGGTCTGAACAACATTCTTCTTGATCGTCTCATAAATCCATACACATACATATAAAATCATATAAGGTGGCCTCCCAATGCCGTAAAGTGGAGGCTGCATCACTGCCATTGTAAAGTTGGTTACCTGCATCCGTCCTTCATAAATTCCTGCACTTCAGAAAATATCATCGTTGCCCAAATTTTTAGCTCCTCGAACTGTGGAAGCCATTGGTGCATTTGAGGTATGATGGAACAATATACATATACATTCTATCGTGTGTATTTTTATTAAGGAACCATATTCACAGGCTGTTGGATTTAGAGTTTCGCTGTATTTGCTCATAATAACTTCATAGTGTTTTGAATATATGAATGAATGAATGTTTGTAGTGAAATTGGGTACTGCAGCAATGGGGTCCATGGGAAAAATGGTGATGAGGTTTCTGCATAAGCGTAGTTTGGCAACTTTACCATCACAATTGATAGAGAAGGGCCAAAACCGTGTTGTGGAAGCTTCCCTTACCCTGATCCGGGAGAGAGCAAAACTCAAGGTACAACCTATGCTATAATCTTATTGCTTTTTTTAAAAATGCTTCTTTTAACTATTAATAGTTTAGTTTTTCTGGAAAAGAAAAGGGTTCTGGAGGGCAGCCTCTTCTAGCACTCCACACCTTAAGCACCATGCAGACTCTCAGTGATTGCCTGCCCAGAACTGACTTGAACCATCGGAATCGGAACCATGAACGGGTAGTTGTTGGACATTATAACAGTATTAAATTTTGAAGTCATGGACTTTTCTGCTCAGGCCAGGTAGTACTATGTTAATTTTGGTTTGGATTTAGTAGTTATAGTAGTTTTAAGTTAGATTCTAAAGCTCGTAGTGTTATAGGGAAAACCTTAATCATCATGCAGACTCCTAATGATTGCATGCCCAGGATTGGGCGGAATCATCATAACAAGAACCATGAAGGGGAACGCGACAAACCTTAAGCACCATACAGATTCTTAATGATGACATGCTCAGTGTTAGGCGGAACTATCAGAACCAGAATCATGAATTGGAACCTACGTAGTTGTTCATGGTTCCAACCTGCCCTGTTCATGGTTTCGATTTCTATGGTTGTAACTAGTTCTGGGCAGGCAATCAATAAGAGTTTGCATGGTGCTTGAGGATTCCCCTCTAGCACTACTAGCTTCATAACCTCACTTAACACGGTTATACTACCAAATCCAGACCAAAATTAACATAATACTATCTGGCCTGAGCAGAAAAGTCCATGCCTTCAAAATTGTATACTGCCATAATGACTAACACAAACACCAGAGAAAGTAACCACAAGATCATAAAAACAGGATATTGTGCAGCTTCTACGATCACTAAGGGTCGTCCTTGTCATTATTGTACGGCCTTCCCCATCCCTCCGCAACCTGGGCTTTTGAGCATCAACGTCCCATCTATGATTCTTTCGTTGAGGTGGTTTTTCAACTTCTGAGATTACCAGGCCCGGAGTAGGAATCTTGTCATTCAGAGCCTGGCTTGGAAGGCTGTGAGGCTAACTGGGGCCACTGGGTCCACTCTAGGTGCTCCCTCGTGGCCTAGCTAGTTCTGTGTTTGGCCGGTCTTTACTCTGCTGGGACTGCTGAGATCTGGCTGTGGGAGCCAGAGAAGTTGCAGGAGGCTCTTATGGGGCTCCACCTCAATAATCCAGAAGCTGGTGGAGATGGGCAATGTTTTGCTCGACTTTTTGGACCTGCACAGTTATATGCAAAGAAGGATTGACACAGATAGCCACCCTATCAGCCCAAGAAAAAAATCTATATGCATGGATTTCTTTAAAAATTATATTGTTTCCCTTTTCCCAGACGAGATACAAGGTTTCCATTTTGACAAGCTGCCACACAGACTGTCTGCCATGCATTTGTTTTAAAAAAGTTGTTAATATTCAATTATCTTAAGATTTTTTTTTTGTTTTCTGAGAATGCTTCATATATTACCTCAAAGAACAACTAAGTACAACAGAATTCAAGATAGTTACATCATGCAGACAACATGGGAACCAGGACAGTTCCAGTCCGTGAAAGCTAAAATGGCCATCATATGAGCCTTNCTGGCTTGGAAGGCTGTGAGGCTAACTGGGGCCACTGGGTCCACTCTAGGTGCTCCCTCGTGGCCTAGCTAGTTCTGTGTTTGGCCGGTCTTTACTCTGCTGGGACTGCTGAGATCTGGCTGTGGGAGCCAGAGAAGTTGCAGAAGGCTCTTATGGGGCTCCACCTCAATAATCCAGAAGCTGGTGGAGATGGGCAATGTTTTGCTCGACTTTTTGGACCTGCACAGTTATATGCAAAGAAGGATTGACACAGATAGCCACCCTATCAGCCCAAGAAAAAAATCTATATGCATGGACTTCTTTAAAAATTATATTGTTTCCCTTTTCCCAGACGAGATACAAGGTTTCCATTTTGACAAGCTGCCACACAGACTGTCTGCCATGCATTTGTTTTAAAAAAGTTGTTAATATTCAATTATCTTAAGATTTTTCTTTTGTTTTCTGAGAATGCTTCATATATTACCTCAAAGAACAACTAAGTACAACAGAATTCAAGATAGTTACATCATGCAGACAACATGGGAACCAGGACAGTTCCAGTCCGTGAAAGCTAAAATGGCCATCATATGAGCCTTGGGCCCATGTGGAGGGACCCAACATCATGGCAGAAAGCTTGTTGGTGAGCTTGCAGAAGTAGAGCCAAGTAACTTTACAATGGTGTTTCCAAAAAAATCTAATTGCAACCAAACGAACTGAAAGCGAAAGTAATTTGTAGCTGTCCCTGACCATCCAAGTGTCCCCCAGGAGGGGCCCTTTCCAAGAGAGCGGAGCTACAAACATGGACCGATTCAGTGTGAAACCATGACCAAAAAACTCGCAGACTTACTCTGATTGTCCACATTGCCAACTATTCTGATTGTTCTTACAGAGTTGACACACACAATCCTTATAAAGATCATTTGTGAATAATGTAAAATAGGTGCATTTTTTGGTCCACAATAAATCATATTTGTCAGTATGGATGTCAAAAACAAGTGTCTAAGCATCCAAATATTGTTCTTCATAAATAAAAAATAAGTGTAATGTGTAATTGAAGATGATACAATTGAGTGTTAAGGACACATTTACAAGGTATACACCTGTTAATATGTATTAGCAGTAACCAACAATATATGAAAAAGAAGTGTAACGTGTAACAGAAGATGATACAAACTTCAAAGTCCGAGTGTTAAGTACATTCACAAAGTATACACCTGTTAGGACGTATTAGCAGTAACCAACACTAACTAGGCCAGATTTATATTTAGGTTATGGTTAACTGCTAAATTTCAGCATGGTGTCTGTGTTGTTTAATTCACTAGTAGATACTATAAAGAAGATTTAGGGTTGTGTTTAATTCACTAGTAGGTACTATAAAGAAGATTCAGGGTTATGTTTAATTCACTATTAGATACCCTAAAGGAGATTTAATGTTACTTCACACATAGATTAAATAGATTTAGGACGGAGTTAGTTGAATTTCTCTTTTGGAAAGCATTGTCTTAAAGAGATCTGAGGGTTGAAGTCAGCCAAATTTAACATAAAATCACCATGTTTGGCAACTGCTTAAAACGGTTTATGATTTGTTTTACATTTTTTATTTGCTTTACCATACTGTAAAATGTTGTTTAGTGAAATTACTCCAACTTATCATAGAGATCAAGTCCTTAGGCTGTTTGTTCAACAGGTGGTCAATTAACTTGTAAAACAATACCAGCCATGTAAAAGAATTTTGATTTAGAAAGTTTGGATGGTTGTTTGTTTCAGGCAGAATTGGTGCAGGCATTGGGAGGTTCAATAGCAACAACTTGTCTGCTAGGAGTTCCTTTGGGGCACAATTCATCTTTTCTTCAAGGCCCTGCCTTTGCTCCTCCTCGCATTCGAGAAGCTATTTGGTGTGGTAGTACAAACTCTGCAACCGAGAAAGGTACATGGTAGTCATTAAGTTGGTGGATGACCTTTTGCAGGCATGTTTAAAATTTCCATCTCTGAACCTAGGAGAGTTTCTTTCTGGCTTTTTTATTATTTTGTTGATGTGCTTGGATCTTCACCTTTTAAAAGCATTATAATTTAATTATTTAATAGTATTTTTTTTGAGATGGTTAAGCAATGACATACTTTCCAGAAATATCGATTAAAAAGTGTTGCTAATGTAAATTTAACTAGGAAGAGAGTGATTCTCGCTCTATCAATAACTAGCAGATATTATTTTGTTGATGTGCTTGGATCTTCACCTTTTAAAATCATTATATTTTGATTATTTAATAGTAGATTTTTTTTTAGATGGTTAAGCAATGACATGCTTTCCAGAAATATGGATTAAAAGGTGTTGCTTAAGGAGTGTAAATTTAACTAGGAAGAGAGTGATTCTTGATCTATCGATAACTAGCAGATACTATCTTGCAATGTCCAGTCTACTTCAGAAGAACCAAAGAACACTCGGAAATCTTATAAAAAAATACTAGGAAATACAAGTATTAGATGATCAATTCTATAGCTAACAATTATTGTCTTGCAATGTCTAGTTTACTACAAAAGAACCAAATAACACTTTCATATCAGAAAAATACCAGAAAATACAACATTAGATCATATAATCTATAGACTGTAACTAATGCTTGTAAAGACACTTGTATTCAAGGTCTAATAGAACATTTGGCAGGAACCTTGAGGGGACAATAAATCTATTCATCCATTCTATATGCATTCTTTAAGATTAACTGGTTTGATACCTGATATCACCCACAGACACTGCAAGCAAAACTGAGCATGTTGGAATCAGAAATCATATGACACGAACTCATCCTGGAGTATACAACCATATAGAAGCCAAATACGTAGGCCCTTATACATAGAGTCTGAAATCCATTTATTAATTTGAGTTATAATCAGAATTGATGTAATCGGTTTAAAGGACACGAGTTCTTAACTTCTTGGTGATGTTTCTTTAATTCTCTAAAATACTACAGAAGATTGGCCAAAGTCATTCTAGTGCTTCAATTTGGATTAAGTTCAGTGGGCTGGTAAGATTGCTTTTCTGATCAKGACAGCTCTGACACATCGAACTCTTATCAAATTCATTATGTTCTATGCTATCTATTGCAATGTTGCTCGATGTTTAGATTCAGTTATTCTATTGCAATGTTGCTCTATGTTTAGATTCAGTATCATGAGAACCTAAATTAGGAAGGTAAGCACTTTCACCAACTTTTTAAGTTTTTATATAAATTTTGTTGTTAATGTTTGGTGAGTGGATAAACTTAAGAACATTGCCAAGGTATAGAAGCCGTGTAGCTACTGAGAACAGTGTTTAGAAAAGTGATCAATGTCCTAGAACCTTAAAACCATGCTTGAGAGAAAGTTTTCCACATGAAATGAATTCCACTAAATAGAAAACAACACAGATACTGAGTTTCACTAAAAGAATGAAAATTGACAAGATCTTAAAGTCATGCTTGAAGGAAAATTATACACAATAAAGAACTACATTGAACATAGTTGTGAAGGTCGCAGGAGAATCTCTTGAGCATAATGCAAACCTGCAGTTACTATGCAAGTCCAATCTTAAAGAGTGCGGTAAAAGCTCCCCAATTCCACTAGACATTACTACCTGTATGCAAATTGACAAAAAAATTTGAAATTTGGTCACTGAATCCTCTTAACACACTTAAAATCATTAAACAAATATTGGATCAAACTTCTTGTTGTAGGAGCCTTTTTAATATGTTCATTATTATTTTTTGAAAAATGCCACTTATACCAACAACAAATATGGTACAACAAAAATAGAAAGATACAAACAAGCACAATTACCTAAAGGCTAAAAGAAAAAGGATCGTGCCTCAATAGAAACAACCATGTGCATCTCTTAGAAGGAGAGCAGTAAGCACTTTTAACTCTGAAATGCAAGGATAGATCTTTCGACAACAGATTTAAGGTTCCTTTCTAATATTATTATTAGTCATTATCATTACTTCATTGTAATCATTCAACATGTTTGTTATTTAGGTAAGTAATTGACTTGTATCTTCTTGTAACTTGTTATTTGTAATATTATGCATTATGTTTCTAATGTCGTGTTGGATTTGTTAATTTTCAAGCATAAACAGATACATAAGATAACAATAGTGTTCTTTTAACCTTTAAATGATAAACTGAAGCACAAGAATCATAGGAAGAACAATCATTCACAGAGACACAAGTATTTACCCTGGGAAACCCTCAAGGGGAAGAAAACCCAGCAAACTTCTTCTTGTGATATATTGATCAGTCAAACAAGTACAATGAACTTACAAGACTCTTCTAGAAAGAGAGAGATAAGACAATAGCACCAAGACGATAGTTCTTACTGCTGTTTCTGTGTCTTCAATATATCTGAGCCTCTATCACAAATCTGCCCTCAAACCTGTAGCTTTTACTGTAGCTAATGCTGACTCAAATCTGCCCTTTAATGGCTGACTCTGAACTGCTCTTAAGTCTGCCTCAGAATAAGTGAAAGATGCTGCCCAGAACAGAGTGTTTCAGCCCTCAGAAAAGGCCCTTTAGTTGCTTCCCAGAACAACCTTTAGTTGCTGTCAGAATACCTTCAGAACAGAGTACATTTGCTGCTACAGGACTGTCCTAGCATCTGTCTCAGAATAGTGAATATTGCTGCTACAGAAAAGAGTTTATCAGAAGCTACAGAATAGAGTAATCAGCTGCTACAGAACTGCCTCAGAATAGGATTAGCTTGTTGCTGCTAGTTTCCACCCACAACAGTGTTACCAGCCTTCAGAAATGAACCTCCTAGCTGCTGCCCAGAATAAGCCTAGGCTTTTCCCTCAGAATAGATTAGCTGCTGCTCAGAAGTATGAGAACTGAAGTAAAACTCATGTCAAGTGAGGGGCGCCTCCCTCTCTTTATATAGGTTAGAGTTTAGGTTAGGTAACTTAGGTTAGGGACGCCCCCTAGGCTAGGATAGGATAGGTCTTAGGTTAGGTCAGCTAGGTTAGGGCCGACCTAGGCTGACTTAGGAAGGTGGCAGCTTCAGGAGGGCGGTTAGGAAGAGGGCAGCTTGAGGAGGGCAGCTTGGAGAGCTGCTTGGAAAAAGAATATCCTCTGCAGCTGCTCAAATTTTAACAGGATTTAGCATATCCAATGTAGTGCTGGATTTAGCATATCCATTTGTTGCATGTATTTCTTGTGTTTCTATGTACTAGTGAGTTAGCTCTTTCTCTGCTTTTAGTAGAGTAGTGATAGCAATTGCTTTTACACTCCTGTTGAATTTAATGCAGCTGCAAGAGCCATTCTCCCTGGAGGAATGGTTTAAGACCCTAGTTGTGGACTAGGGCCCCCAGTACACTCTTGGGGTTCTTGGTCTGGGACCAAGCAGTTAGTGCCATGGCAAAAGACCCTTGTAAGGGCCCCCAGTAGACAACTGGGGTTCTTGGTCTGGGACCAAGCAGTTAAAGACCCTTGAGAGGGCCCCCAGTAGATGACTGGGGTTTTTGGTCTGGGATCAAGCAGTTTAAGTCCCTAGATATGTCTAGGGCCCTTGGATATGTTCCAGGGTACCCATGTCTAAGGCATGGGTTGATCCTTGGTCATGTACCTTGGTGGATAAGACCCCAGATATGTTCTGGGGCAACCTGGTCCTTGATCAGGTAGTTGTTGGTGTATGATCCTCTTCTTCTCTTCAAGGATGATCCACAGGACCTAGGAGAGATTTTGAAGGTGGGCATGACCACATGAGGGATGTATCCGATATGCAGTGATGATAAAGTTAATTGGTCACCTTGAGAAGTATATGGACATGTGTTGCCACTAAGTAAACCTCTCCTAAAACCCCCACCCTTGGTTTTTGGGCTTGAGTTTGATTAG
>SNQJ01S0143859.1:0-24382 GCA_010110895.2 Picea sitchensis
ATCATTCATCAGATAAGATATTCATATAAAGCATTTGTCCAATCATAAAGATACATGCATAAAAAGGTAGGATACGATTTCTATAAGATTGATAAATTTGTTAGACAATCACATTTGAGAATGAAAATACTGCTCATACACACATAAAAATGTAACCATAGAACGAGTTCCTTAAAAGTGTTGTGGGCAGTTGTTGATCGCGTGTTTTATTAGGGTTTATTGAAAGTGGATTAATGAGAGATGCGTCACCTCTTTATAGGTTACCTCTTTGTTTGGAAACTTGCTGAGAACCTACCGAAGCCCCAGGGCTTCACCAGTAAGTTCACTAAGGGTGCCGGATGTCCAACACGGGGATAACCTAGATCTCAAAGTTTCCGTTTGACTTCACACACTCCCCTTAGGCGTTTTCCCGAGGATTAAGGGAACAACTATTAAGGTTTTCCCTAATTATACTACTCCGCACTAACAACTCCAGTTCTGTTGAATCCTAGGATTGAGCTAGGCTCGCAAGGGTTCAGAGCATACACCGGTAGTTGCGGGGAAGGTTTATTTTAAACTTGAAAAGGAAACAAAACTTGAAAATGAAATTGTAGAAAGCTTTGAAAGATTTTTTACTTATTAAGAGCAAAAATTGAAATCTAAGCTAACATGCATGAAAAATTGAAATTATTTTTATGCTTAAGTGTATGAAATATTGAATGCTTTGTAAGATTGATTTCCTTCTGCTTGTGTGTTTGTAAAGTAAGACGATAAAAACTTGCAAGGAAAATGAAGAAGACAAGCAAACAACACCACCAATCCCCCTAAAGGGGATGAAGAAACTGGGTGCCAAAGGCCCACTTTTATTAAGCCTATTACAACTTTGAGAGGATGACCCTCTTTTCTTCTTTCCTCTTTTTGCCTTTTATTTTTTGGATCCTTATAGAACTGGATCAATTGCTCAACTAACTATTACAAAAAGACTCCTTGAGTCTTGGTTTTCAAAGGGTCGAGTCTGGAGTGAAAAATCTTCAATCTTGGGTCCTGAAAAGGTCAAAATCTCCCTTGTACTAAAACGGACCTGCTAAAAACCAGCAAGGAAAAGTTATTAGTATTGGCAGAAAATGACACGCAAATGCAAAAGAAGAAGAAAATTTTATAAGGCTTTTTCACAAAATTTTATGCACAACAAAAGACAAGTTTTTGGGACTTTTTAGAGAGGTTAGAGGACTGTTGGTTGCTTGAATGTCCCAAGCTTGTCCAAGTTGAACAGAGCTTCTCTTTGGCTGTCCAATAACCTGCAAAATCAACAAAGATAAAACCCTAAAAGATGCCCAAAAATGATTTGGGACAGCTTAGGGGATTGATCAAATTTGCTTGAAAATAAAATAATAAACTAACAACTAACACTGAGAAACTTTATTGCTGACTTTTTCCTGCTGTTGGGACAACAAGTAATTAAGCACTTAAAATGCTAGATCTAACAATATAACGCCAAAGGAAAAAATCTAATTTTACCCTTTAAAAAAGTCAGAAATTGCTTAATGAAAGGAGATCTTTTCACTACATTAGATCTAGATCTATTAGATAAACTTTAAATAAAAATCAGATCTAGAAATCCTATGCATGCATAAGAAAATTGAAGATTTAACTTTAGAAATTAAACTCAAATGCTTGCATGTAGAAATAGGTGACCAAGAAATTGAACTAGAAGGGTGAGAAAGAGAGAGAGGAAGCCTTTCTTCAAGAATTGAATCTTGGGCTATGGAGTCTTCCGGTGAAAGGATGAGGGACTCGTTCTCAAAGGATCTTGAAGAATGTGGAAGATCGAACTCTGATCAGCCACCAATCTTGATAAACCTACATACAACTTATTAAATAATCTGTGTTCCCTAGATATAAAATTTAAATAACATGCAATTAAACAAAATTAACATGCAAATTTTCAACCGCATATGTAAAATAACAAAAGATCTTAATATCCAAGCTAGTTAAGAAGATCTTTCCTATTGGGTGATAGCACCCCTATCAAGGCCAACTTACAAATTGAAATGCATGTAAACACGATACAGTTACCTCATAAATTTAGACCATGAATATAAACATCCACACAATGCTACCATCCACCACGTGACCTCCAAAGTCTTCTTTATTCAAACTTGAAAGAAAATTACAAATATACAATAGAAGAGCATAAGCTCTTTCACCCAGCCTCTGACTAACTAGGAAGAGAAGGGTCGACCTTCTTTTATACAAGTTTGGGTGAAGACTCCAAGGCAAGGGCACATGGGGAGAAGAGGAGATGCACATTAGCTAGAGGGAGTGGTGCATGCGCTCAGTGGGGGAAGTGTGGAGTGGAAGGTAGGTGTAGTGGAGTGGAGTGGGAGTGAGTGGGAGATGAGTGAGGGCAAGGGTGAGTGGAAGTGAGGTGGTAGGTGAGTGGGAGTGAGTGTCATGCCTTGGGATTAGCGCCATCAAGGGGAATGCGCCAAATAGGAAGGGGATGCGCACTAGCTCATTGAGATCTCCACCCATGTGCCATGTCAGCTAGGAGATGCGTCCTCACTAGAAGTAGTCACCGCCAATTGTGCTTAGGACTCCAGACAAGGAAAAACATGTTTCCGACATGTTTGCTAACTTTTAGGGATTCCCCTAAATTTTAGGAAAATTAATTAAATCCCCTTTTTTTGTCTTTTCGAGAGTGAAATACATTTTTGAGTGATTAAAATCACTTTTTTGCCTAGATCCAAAGGGGATTAAGGGTTCAAGGGTGCTCTGACTTAGAAAACGAGCACAAACATGGCATCTGACATTGAGTGATGCCATTTTTTACAACTTTATTGACTCTTACATTAAAAAAGTCCGTTTTACGGGAAATTTTTTATTTGACTAAAACATTAAAAAAAACCTATGGAGACTGTTGTCGTCCTTATACACACTTGCAAACATGAGCTAAGTCCTACTCACTTAGTGTGTCCATGGAGGCACAATGCCTAGGTTCAAAGTGCCTAGGTTCAAAGCCCACGCTGTCACTTTGACTTGAACCTCTTCCGTATAGGCTTACTCCTAGGGAAGCCAAGGTGGGTAGACCCTAGTTACTAGATGAGATTAACGTTATGTTCTAGGAGTTGGTTTTAATTAGTTTAAGGTTGGGGGAAAATCTAGCCTAAGATGCAAAGACAACAATGCAATGTGCAACAATTCAATTATGACAAGCAAAGCCTTTTCCTAGGACAACTAGGACTAGTGCCTAATATTGGGCAAAGGGGTCAACTAGATTCAAAGGAGCTTGATTACACAAGATTAACAATGATTACAAAGATTACAATTAGATACAAACTAGACACAAGATGAGTAGATGATACAATTATGAACAAGATACAATAGATACAACAATGAATATTCTAAAACCATCACAAGATTATGCCCAACAATAGATACAAAGAATACAAAGAGATTAACTAACCATGTGCTTGTATGTGCAGAAATTAAAGAGATTCAAAACAAGATGACCATCAACACATCAAGCCAAACATGCTCACAATAGCACTTACTCTATTGGACTGCTTATCAATGGCATTCAAGATACAATTCTCTTAAGACCCAATCAAGATAGTGCCTACAAGTGGATGCACAACTTCTTGAGGGATCACACCATAAAATGAACACCAATTAAATGAAAGGTGCTTTTAAAGAAAAAGTGTTCCAAAACACA
This sequence comes from Picea sitchensis, assembly GCA_010110895.2. NCBI lineage: Eukaryota > Viridiplantae > Streptophyta > Pinopsida > Pinales > Pinaceae > Picea > Picea sitchensis. The sequence goes on from SNQJ01S0143859.1 coordinate 3,695, forward strand.
ACTACGACTACTTAGATGATTAATCCACAAGCATAAGTTAAACTTGCATGTAAATGTGAATGTGGAAGAGTGCTTGCAGAACAATTAAATGCCAACCATCAAGATATACCAATAATGAAGATGCCCAATGTTTGTAGTGGATTAAGGAGTTGATTAAGGGTTATTAAGTGATGAGTGACTCCCAGCTAAGTGTCAACCCAAAACTCCCCCCCCAGTACCAAGTGGGCTGGATGCTCAAGTAGTGAGAAGACAGAGGCCTACCCTAACACTACAGGTCCAGCCCTGAGAGATCCCACAGTGTCCTCTCCGGAAGGAGACTGTAGTGAGACAGATCCCTCGACTTTCATTGCCTTCCCTCAAACCGTTTTACATTCTTGAAGGTGGTTGGTTATGGTGTCCTATTAAGTTTAATAAGTTATAAGGCCTATGGACAAAGTGTTTTTAGGTGTTTGGGTGTGTGTTTAAGTGACTTTACTTGCCCAAAAATAGTGAAAAAGTGCCAAAACAGAAACTTCAAAACAACATAAAATGTGTTCTAGATCACTAGACTATAGCATGTAAATCACACATAGAACCTTGAATGAAATGTTGAAAAGAAAGATTGCTTTTACACCATTAACATTTAAATGTTTACAATTGAAGATAAATGCTTAAATGCTTAAGTGAAAAGATTTGCCTTAAACCATTTTGCCCATGTTTTCTGATAAGATAAATGCTTGAAGGAATGAAACTTTAAAATAAAGAAACTTAAAAGCATGAGAATAAATTTATGCCTCCATGGGCTTAAGCTAATATTTAGTTGTGTGAGATCTACTTCTAGATGATTTTAACCATGAGCATAAGCATATCAACAATACACAACTAAACTAGCCATACTATATTGGGGGTTGAAGCACTTGACTTCTCATCCAAATTCTAGAATAAGAATAAAACTTGAAATAAAATACAAGAATACAAACCACTCACGTGACTTTTAAAGATTGGAGACGAGCCTTCCTATTTCTGTAAAGTGGTTGGAAATGAAATAGCTAAATTAACACTAAAACAATCATAGCCACACAACCTTGTCCTAAAGACAAGTGGAGACAGCAAAAAAATGAAAAAGGAAAATTATATTATGAGTTTTGGGGGTGGCTTTGTCAATCTCTCACCTAAGGTGTAGGCACTAACAAACTTTACAATAGCAGGAAAGCTTATTACAGAATACCAAAGCACGAAGGAGGAGGACTCAGGGGCTTGCTACAATAGACAAAGAGATGAAGATGGTTGGGTGTTGTGCCCAATCCAAGGAGAGAGTTTTTGTGTGTTTGTGACGAAAATGGGTAGCATAACCTTGACTGGTATTGGGGAGCCTTGCAAAAACCAGCAAGCTATTGCTAGGAAATACAAAACACGACAGTTAAGAAAATCCCTGTTTTCAGCAGAAATTTGGTAAAGCCACAAATTTAAGAAAAAGTATTGATTTTATTTGACCTATCTAAGATTGTTAACAAACCAAATCTGATATGAAGAAGCGAGGAAAAAATAAGATGAGCAGAATATGAAGTTTAGGTAAGCTATGAGGGTAGACTTTTGCTCGAGGCTATCCCAACAAAATCCTTGAAATGAAGCACACTTGTAGCCAGACAATGTGAGATGAGGAGCAAATAAGAGGCAAGATAAACAAGTAATACAAACTATTTGCACTACTTGCTATCTCTACTCCAAAAGTGGATCTACACTATTGCATGATCTATCGAAACAAACTAATTTTCTTTAGATATTTACCCTAGATCTCAAACAAGAAAATACAACGAACAAGATCACTTCATGTGTATGGAGTAGCAAGACTAATCTTTGTTACTTTAAAATCCTCCAAATCCTTTATATTAATCCAAGGGAGAGATTGCAGACAGCTAATTGCTCCAAACCTCTTAAGAACAAAATGGAGTGAGAGCAAGATGGACAAATGAGAGAGAGATGGAGACAGGGTAGAATTTAGCATAACAATAGCTCAAGAGATGGTGAAAATGAGTGAGGAGGGTTCTACTTATATCTTGAGAGGCAAAGAGACCCCTATTAGATCATTTCCAGAATGTTACAACAAACCAGTTGATGATCTCAAGGAGGGAGGGTGCAAATTTAGGGTTTGGGTGAGGATTAGTGAGGTGGCAATGAGTTGTGAGGTGTGGGACCAAGTAATAGGTGATGTGTGAGGCTAGGAAGGGCTCACCTCATGAGGGAGGGGCCCAAAACTCAAAATATTTCAAGTTGTAATGTTTTCTCAAGCTAGGGGGCATAAATCCCTGATGAGGGTATAGTGAGTGAGAGTGTGTAGGGGTGTGTAAAAAGGTTGGGTAAAGGTTGGTTTAGTTAGGAATCATCTTTCCATCTTTACTTTACCACATTAGCTCATAAATTACAAAAAATGACATTTTTCCTATGTCATGACTAGCAACTAAAATTGTTGTTTTGGTGACGAGACTCTACAGTGGACCAACATGAAGTTGTCCGTGAGCTAAAACTTAGTCCAAGGGTGTAGAGGGGTCTCATTCCATTTCTTTTTGAGCTTTCATACATTAGCAAAGCCCAAGGTTCTAGTTTTACAATATTTAAAAATATGAAATTAAAATAATTAATTAGGTAACCTTGGGCAATTTTAATTAATTAAAAAAACTATTTTAGACTCGACGGAATCCCGCGAGACTCAAGACATTGCCTAGCATTGTCATTTACAATGTTCCTAAAATGTTACCAAATAAATGAGACCATTAGTGCGCCTTTCACCACTTTGGAGGAATTATTAATGGTGGGAGTGAAAAACTCAAGGGAAATTAATGAGTTGAAAAGCCAAATTAACTATTTTGAGAATAAAAGCACCAATTGAAAGGCTCTCTAATGAATAAACCGAATTAGCCCGACCTAACTATATGATCCATCTTGGACCTATTACGTGACGGCCCAAATGTAGCGGCGAGGGTGAAAATTACAAAAATATGTGCTGAAGGCAAAAAATGCCTAGTAGAACCAAAAAGTCATACGACATGTTGCATCATTGATGCATATCTTCATGGCGTACGTTGACCCTAATTGAATGGCGGTCAACGAGGGAAATTACTAGCGCAATTTCCATATGACTCAATAGACATGACCTAGCATGAACTCGTATACATTTAAACACTAGACATAGGTTATACCATGCCAAGGCCTAAACACCAACACATACTCCAGCTTTAAAGTCAGTCTCTTGAGTGAAAAAAAAACTTAGAAATTATAATGTCGAAAAGGCAGGTAAGAAATAATTAACAGAAGTGAAAAGAACCTCTAGGTACATGTTACTGTTCTTGGTGAGCCCGATGGTCTTTTACAATTTCGCGCTTCAAGTCATTTATTCTACAATGCCGGAGAGGATGGAAATGGAAAAAGGTCGATGAACCTGTTGAATCAATGAGCATAACCGACATGTCACTTTCAGAGTCTTTGTGACTCATCACACCAAATCCATCTAGTGGATAACAATGTCCATTAGTGCCTCCATTTCCATTATTACCCCCATGGTTATGGTTGGCTTGGTTGGTAGTAATCAACTGTGCCAATAGTATGGTATTGGCACCCGTGCATGCCCTCAAGAACTGCGAGATACGTAATGCAATTCTAATCCCCATAGCTACATTTTTCTTGATTGCATGAGTTGGTTTCATTACTATCACTGGTTAAAATATTTTTACCCCTCTGCGCGCCTCCTACCTTGCCTTGGAGTGGTATACTCTTCTCCGTCTCGCGGTTCGCGAATTTCCCAAATCCCCTTAGGCATGGCTGAGGACTACGAGTCTAGTGCCGCAGGTCTTTATCTAGATGTTAACAAAAATCGTTTTAAGTGAAAAGTCGTGTTGAGTCGAAGAAAACGTTTTAATACAGAAACATAGACAATATATCGACAAACTTAAAAATTACAAAAATATTCATTTTTCAATTTTGAAACATTAAAACAACAATAGCGTCGAAATAGTAGTGCTACCACGCTTGAATGGAAAGAAAACGATATATAAGATATATAAGATGTCTAATTGATACATCACATAAAAAAATGAATCATGTCATGAATCCTAATTCATGAGTCATAAAAAAATATAATAAATATATCTCATGATCGTCATCATGAATCATGAGTATGACTCATGAGTCATCTACAATGAAATCAGTAAATATTATGGATTCCCTCTACCCTTTTAGAACAGGAGGCAATGTTACGTGAAGCTGCTTTCCCTCTAGCACTGGAGTGGTGCCCTTGAGCCCTCGTGTGGAGTCCAAGCGTCCTCTGAACTAGGGCCCTGAACCCAGTCCCCTATAGAAGAAGATGCGGTAGAGGAGGTAGGCCTTAGAGTATACCATTGGGCCCTATCCTCATTTTGTATTTGTAGCTTTCTGTGGTAGCACCTTGGAACTTGGCGTGGCCCGAAGATATCCTCTGAAGTATCCCACGATCCAAGTCCTCGAGATACCATGATCATCACCCACCACTATCCTCTAACAATCAAAGGTAGGTCTCAATGCCAGGTTCCTCAATCCTCTCCACCCTCCATGCGGCGGTGGTGTCAATCCCATCAATGAGAAATGGCAACCCATCAATTTTATCTCAAAGGCTGCTTCATCTGACAACTTTGCGAGATTGTGAAGTAGGCGTGAACCAAATCGGTAAAGGCATTAGAGGCATCCAACGCAGAGGATCATAAATTGATTTATTAGAATGTAAAGGAGCATAAAATTTAAATGACCAAATTAATAATTTATAATTTTATAGAATGAATTTGAAATTTCATTTTGAAATTCTCTAACATTCAGCTTTTGGTATTTTTCAAACCACTCCGATTCAGCTCACTAAACCAAAAGAGCTACATCAATACGAAGCTCGGGGACTGAATTCTTCCTTAGGTAAGTGTGGTTGTAAGCCTGGATTTTCCACTAAGTATCTACAACCCAGTTGAAAGTTGAAACATAAGAGAAGCCAAATTGAAATTTGAAAAATGAATTTTGGCTTTCTTAAAATTAAGATGTTAAAACAAGGTGAAACTTTACTTGGCATTATGTTCTTCCACATCATTTCTGTGCATCTCAAACCCAAAATAAGCCAATGGACCTCTTAGAGTTCCAACTCTTGGAAAAGCTCTAATCGATCGGTTGCACTTGGCACCATCCTCTGGACACTCAAAGAACCCAGACATAACCTCTGAATCAAACTTGAAGCCATGGCTGTAGGAGAATGCAGGGTCGATGCTAAAAAAATTTGTACATTTAGCCAAAAGGAGAGGGCAAGCCATTCAACCCGACCAAGGAAGGGTTTGCCATTGGGATTTTGTGGGTTCAAGGGTCAAATTTTTGGATTTTGCATTGGAATTTTTAGTCCACTTCTCAGTTTTTGGAGGTAAGTAAAAAAATTGCCCATTATTTCTCATTTTTCTACCAATTTTCTTTAGGTTTCAGCGGCAATGAGTTTTACATCTTCAAAAAAAGATTTTTGATGGATCAAAAGCCATTTTTCAATGTATGTGATTTTCTTTCTTGCCATGTATGCTCAAAAACGTTTTACAGTTTAACGCCTAGATTAGAGTTGTAAATTAGTTTAAAATTTTTTTTTTTTTTTTTTTTTTTTATTTTTTTTTTTGCTATGTATGCCCAAAAACGTTTTTAAATTTTCATTTTTTCATCAACAACAATTAAAAGCGATTTTGTTTTACCCTAGGGTTTAAAGCACTTTCCATATTAAAGATACCAAAGCCATTGGATCCATTCTAGGGATATGGTGACTTTGAATTTTGACCCTCCAGGGAATCAACAACATCTCTTATGCAAGCTATGCGGGAAGAAAACAGGTGGGACCATCTGAAGCTAAAATGCCGTTCGCGAAAATTAGAAATTAAGTGGATATTTTATCTCGAGTCAGCGAATAACTTGTTAGACTGAAAAGCAATTTAAGAGTATTCAACAAACAAAAAGTACACAAAAGCCAATAAAAAAGAAACGGCTTCAAGATCGAGTCAGGAAGCACACACACTCTTGGTGCAATGGGAGTGGAGTCTAGTGGATCCACTCCTCACAATCTGTAATCCTACAGCAACATCATCATGTTTTATTCCAAGAACCACACCCGGTGAACAATCCTCTATCAAGTCCATGTTGAAAAAAAGAAAGAAAGAAAACTTGCTGGTTTTAGATGCCTTTTATGGAGATATTCCATTCAATTTTTCCAAGAACCCATTCTATTTGTCCATGTTTGAGGCTGCTAGTATTTGTTGGTCCGGGGTATAAGCCCCCCCACTTATGAGGAATTGAGAGACTTACATCCTTTAAAATATGAAAGACGATTGCACTCAGAGGTTGTAGGAGCTTCGAGATTTATGGCAGTTCACAGGATGCACATTGATGTTAGATGGTTGGACTGATGGGAAGTGTAGGACCCTTCTCAATTTCTTAGTTCATTGTCCCATGGGGACAATGTTTTAATCACAATGGATACCTCCACATGTCAAGTATGCGACATTACTTTGTGATTTTTTTGGATGGGTTCATCCAAGAGGTAGGTCCGCAACATGTTGTCGAAGTCATAACGGACAATGTTGCTGACTATGTTGTTGTAGGTAGGTTTCTTATGCAGAGGCATACTACTTTGTTTTGGACTCCTTGTGTTGTTCATTGCCTTGACTTGATGTTAAGAGGATATGGGAAAGCTTGATAGGATCAAGGAGACCATTGATTCGCGAGGAGCATCACAAAATTCTTTAATCATGCTTTTGTTGATGGGAATAATTACCTGTTGGTACACGATACCCCATAAAAAACCAAGTACCTAGCGTTCCCCGCATTCAGGACTTTTAAACACCTAGGCTTATTTCCAGATGGGATGGGAGACGTCCAATGAAAGAGGGACTTGAGGGGCGTTATACGGAGTCCCCAATCAAGATCCACAGGTCAAGCCAGGGGCCAGATGGGTACGATACCTAAGTCCCTAAAAATTAGGGGCGGATTTGCAATTCTTCAAAACTAAAAAAAAACACAAATCTATCTGCTTTGCCCCTCACTCACGCGTAAAGTGCCCACTTAATTTCTACAGCCTCACGGTCGTGCCTGGCACACACTTCCGCACCCAACTCACGATCAACTGCACTCACCCAGGCAGAGCCTCTGATCCCGTTTCTTTCTCACTCACTCCTCGGTGGTTTACTACGGAGGAGACCCTTTATTCAACCTGATTGGTTAGCAGGAGAGCCATTGTCAGTAGCATTCTTTGTTCCTGAGTTAGGAGGAGGAGACCCTTGTCTATGCAGAAGCTTGTGAGGAGGAGGCAGAGAAAGGGTTTAAACTGTATTTTAGGTGATTAGAATTGGCTTGAGTTAAGCGATTCTGGTATCATTATTGTAGCTACTATGATTTTGTTTTTTAATTTTTAATTTGCTATTTATTAAATTAATATTTTAAATTTAAATTTATGAATTTGTTTTAACCCTAAAAAGTTTAAACTTTAAACCCTTTATCACAATATTAATATGTCAAGGTTGGTTCATCGCATATAGATAGTATTTATTAAATTTTAATTTAAAAATTTTAATTTTATTAATGTAAAAGTTATGCTTTACAAATTTAAATTTAAATTTTACAAATTAATAATTACTAATTAATTAGTAATTACATATATTAATAAATTATATTACAATTGACATTCAGGTTTTTACTATTAGTAACATTAATGATTACAGTCTGAGTTTATTATTTAATAAATTAATTTAAATTTTAAACTTTATCAAACTTTAAACTTTGTTAAATATGTACATCAGTGTACAGTTATTCTAAAATTTTAAACTTTAAACTTATCTAAGTTTTGATGTAAAATTATCAAAACTTTAAACTTTAAAATTTTAAATATATTAAACTTGAAATTGTGCTATAACCCAATGAGTGTGACAGAATTGAGAATTTGGCTGGAAATGGGTTATGCAATTCATATCATTCTCAATCATAAAGTATTAATAATCTCACTGACCACTTTAGGGCATTTTCACAATGATATTTCCTCCATATCTGAGACAGATAATCAACTTAAATACCACAGCCAAAAAGCCTACAGAAAATGACAGATTAATCCTCCTTCTTTTACAAGTAATATAATTGTTAAGGGTATTGTCAGACATGATTACTGACTGAAAATGAATCTGATTCATCTACAATAATTTCATTGACAGAAACCAAAAAAGCGGATGGACTACAATCTTAGCCCAGAATAACACATATTTACATTCAAGGATACTACAAATTCGTAGGGTATTCCATGTTCCTCCTCAGTGTAACACTGACAGCACCAGCAAAATGACTGAGTTATTGCATGTGACCCAGCATAAGATTAAGCTGTTGAAGTTCCCTAAACCCAGCAAATTCCTTCTGGTGGTATACTAACATGACTTGCATTACATGGAAACATGGCCAATCATGGATGGATGTTTCACAACTACTTCCAACACCCATTCTATAACAATCCAGTATACACAGAATTTTAAGAAACTAGAATCTGCTTACAACTAGCCATTTATAACATCCTCGAAAATATAACTTAAAAGTTAACACAGTGCTAGAATTTGGCTGGAAATGGGTTATGTAATTCCTTGGACTTCTTGATCTGTTAATTTAATAAGTGTAAAATTAAACACTAAACAATAATACTAATAATTTAAATTTTTATTTACACAGTATTAACAGTAAAGTTAACTATAAAAAAATTAAAATTATTATCTATATAATATAGTTAATTCAATTCATTATCGTTGATCAGATAATCTCAATCTCCTCAATCTGAAATGGGAGGACCTCCAAATACAATTCCAGAGTCCACTGAACACTCAATTTCCAATGCCATAAATGTCAGAAACCTTTGCTGCAATTTGTCACGAAGGTCACTCAAAACAAGAGGAAACATAGTGGTGGTTCAGAGCAATGGTTATGTAGCCTTTGCAATCATGTATTTAAGGGAAGCTACACTAGATTTTATCATCATCTATTGGCTATTCGGGGTGATGGAGTAAAAATATGCACCTGCCCATTGGAAAAAGAATTGAAATGACTAAACTTCCATGGCTGCCACAGGTGGTACACTATTCTTTGTGTGAGAGAGAGGAAGAGGAGGACAGCCCTTCCATTTTTAAAAAACTGAGAGTTTCTAGCTCAATGGAGTTCTCTCATGGAGAAACTCATAACCATGATCTGGATTCATTCGTGGGGTTCTAGTATCCTTGTTTTCAGGGAAATTTGCTGTCTAGAGATGTTCAATACACAGCAACAAGAGGAAGCGGTCGTCTGGGCAACGATTTTATTTGCTAATGGAATATCATTTGATGCCACCTGTTCTCCTCTCTACAAAGATATGATAAGGAAAGTACTTGCTGCTGGCCCATCATTTCAACCCCTTGGTTACAATAAAATGAGGACAACCTTGTTAGATAGAGGGGTCTCAAAGATGCAGGGTTGATGGAAGGCCTTAGAAAATCATAGGTTGTTTATGGGTGTTCAATCATCATGAATGGTTGGACAAATATTCAACAAAAGCCTTTGTTGAAAATCATTGTCACCTCTCCAAAAGGACCCTATTTCTTGAGGGCAGTTGATTGTTCTGGAAAGATGAAGGATGCAGCGTTTCAGTTTGAGGTATTGAAGGATGGAATCGAAGAGATTGGTCCTACAAATGTAGTTCGGGTTATCGGAATCTTTTGAGTTTGTAGGAGTTGGGATAAAATGATTCAAAAGCGGTACAAGCATATATTTTGGACCCCTTGTTGTGTGCATTTTTTGAACAATGCACTCAAAGACATGGAAAAATTTCTTGGATCACCCACATTATTTTGGATGCAAGAGGCACAAATGTTCATTTGCAACCACCATGCCTCTCTAGCTATTTACAAGATTTATGCAAAAAAAAACAGTTCTTGAAACCGGCAGATAATTATGCCACTATTTTGTGAGTATGCTATAGAGGTGCATCATGCCAAAGGCCAGCATTATTGGATACGAGTGGTCTACATGGGGGAATAAAAGCGATTAAGGGAAAGAAGGTAAGACGGATGTTGTTGAACGATGATTGGTGGATTGATATGAAATACATAGTCTCTTTCACCTCTCCAATAGTGGAGCTAATCAGGTATACAGATTCAGATTCCCCTAACCTTGAGGAAATATACGAGTCAATTGATAGCATGTGGAAAGATCAAGTCCATAATGTCCGGAGGACCCCACTTTGGGTTCTGGCAATGAAAATTCAAAATTTGATAGAAAAGAGATGGAACAAATTGAACACACCTCTTCATATGGCCGCTTATGCATGACAAAAGTGGTAGGTAGAGGAGAGGGAAAGCACAATTGCACCAATAGATGATCACGATGTGAAAGCGAGGGGGTTTATTGAAGCCATACAAAAGATGTTCACACATGAGCAAGCAACCATCATTCGAGAACACTTTCTTGACTTTGCAATGTTCAATGACAACACTTTCTCTATTGTTGCAGAGGAAGATTTGTTTGTTGGGTATGGCACAAAGAAATCCTAGTGGATGGTGGGGGATGTATGGGGACAAAGCTCCAAAAATTCACACTCTGGCTATGCGTTTACTATCTCAAGTTGCTAGTTCTATTTGAAGAGGTGGTCCACATATAGTTTATCACTCGGCAAGAGAATGAAACACCTCTTAATAGAGTGGAAAAACTAGTTTATGTGGATAGTAGTATTTGCCTTCTTACAAGGAAAGCACTAGAATATTTAGAGGGACCAACAACACTGTGGGATGTAGATCCCAAGGATGCTTCCCAGATTGATGATGAGGTGGATGGTGCATCTCTCCATGTGGGATTGGTAAATGTACCATTAGATGACATTGAGTTGTAGTTGTAGGGCATTGATGATGATGAGAGAGAGGGCAGTGAGGCTCATGCATTTTGCATAGTCTTAATGTAGAAGATCTAAATTTATGAGTAGCTTCAACCTTCATGCTAGTATGGGCATTGAGTTAGGGACTCCCTTTTATGTTATTTTTAGACATTTAGGCTTTAGCCATTTGACACCCACACTATGTATTGTTTTGGCATTTTGCATTTTTGGACTATCATCCATGTTTTTCCTAATTTTGGATATATAATCTCCTAAATTATTAATCAGCTTTTATTGACTCTTGAATCTCGGTTTCTTAACCACTTACTATTATAGTCTATAGATATTAGATTCATATCATTATAATTTTAATTTATAATTTATATGTGATTGTCTTAAGTTTAATAATAAATTGTGTTTGATTATGCTATTTAAGTTTTGGAATGATTGATGTATAGAATGTTTAAGTTTGTAGCTTGTAAATTTTTTGTTATTCTAAAATTAGAATTTTAGAGATTATCATTGTTTTGCTGCGAGGTCTTGTAACATCTACATAAATTTTAAAACTTTTAAAATCACATTTAAATAAACATTACCACTGAATAGTCAAAATATTCGAAAGGCCAAAGTGGTGGATAAAATGTTTCGAAGCCAAGGTGCACAAAAATGAAAATCCATTGTTGAAGTTCATGACACTACTTGAGAATGAACCAAATCTTTTCAAACAATGGATGTGCAAAGTTTGTGGCCTCCGTTTAGAGGAAACTGCCAAAGAGCAAATCATCATCTATTGGGTGACTCTCGGTCTGCCGTCAAGTCATGCATTTGTTCAAATGAACAAAAAGATGAAATTACTCGGGCTCACAAAGCTCGCAACGTTAGAATCTAATTAGTAGTACCTTTACTTTTATGAACTTAGAGTTTAAACTTTAGACTAAGTTAATAACTTATAAGACTTCAAGTTTAACTGTAGAAACAAGTTTCGAACCTTCTGAATGTATGTTTATTTTGAGTCGACAATGGACAAAATGACAATGATAGTTACTGAACAATGTATGTTTATTTTGAGTCCTAAGCTGTGGACAAATGACAATGATGATTAGACAATGTTTGCTAGTTCAATGCTCATTAAATTATTTCAATGTTTTATATTTAATATTTATCATTCGTGTTTATGGCATATGCCATATGCATATGCATATAATTGGCGAATCATGGTACAAATAAATTTAAAATATTTTAATTGTTTTTAATATTTATTATTTTCTATATATATATATAAAAATAATATATATATTATTCAGTCCCCGACACATAGATCCCACAGAAAAATTTGAAGGTGCTCTAGCCCGTCCAGAAACTGGTCCCCATCCCATGCATCCCAGGTCCCCAAAGCCAATGCAACATACTAGCAGATTTCACAAGGAGTACGACAAAGAGGATTGAATAGATCTTGCCATCGCACGCTTTGCCACTAGTTTTTATTTCTCTTCGGTCTCTTTGGAATTCTAGGTGGGAATTAGAACAATGTTCCCTTTTCACACTGAGTGGTGTGCTTTATCCTTAGCGGTGATAAACAAGAGGAATGAAGCCATTGGGGTTTGAAGGAAAAATGGAATTTATGTGATTTTGTGAATTACCTTAACAGAGGTCAAAATGAAGGCTCTATTGCCGGAATATCCACAATCTGCCGGAAAAATGTGTTAATCCCCGCCTGAACATCCCCAAAATAAATACGGTAATCCCTAAAATCTTGCTGGAACATCTGGCAGCAATGACGGTCTAGTGGAGTCCCCAGTGTTTATGGACATTTCCTAAGGAGATCCCCAAGAAGCATTAAGGAGCAGCAGGGTATCTTGAGGGATTTTGGGAGGCAATTCGTATGCAACATAGACGTTAAAGCCACTAAATTAGATACTATCTCTATAGATTTAGATTTGTGAATATACACTGCAACCTGGAAGCTTAAAATAAATGCCATTCAAATCATGGATACCCACTGCATCAGTGGTCTCTGTGGAAAGATGAGTTATGAAAGGAAGATAACAAAAGAATGTTATATGCTTTTGCAGGTTTGTGGAAAGAGATTTGAATATCAGCTTGAGTCAAGGCTTAAAACTTGCGTAACAGGGAGCTTCCCATCCACTGTCACCTCGATGGAGGCTCTTTCTTAGGAGGGAGCTAGGAGTCAGGAGGCATCCCTAACTAAATACAGGTTTAATATGAGAAGGGCTAAAGAGGCAATGGACCAAGTCAAAGAAGTTCCTTTCACAGATTACATAGATAAAGTCAAGGGAGAAAAGATCCCTTGAAAGATGCACTGTTACAGACAAATAACTTTAGAATATATGCCCCACAGGTGGTGAGTACTGAGAATTATAAATGACCATCTTTACAACATCATATATGAGCAAGTCAAAAGCTAATATTAGCCAGAGTAATGATGGCTGGAATGTCTTATCTTTCTTCATCAACAAAGACTAAGAGATAATAAGCATTCAATGATCTTCTGATTAAAACTATTGTATTTACAATGCAACCAACTATCTCAATTAACTCATGCAATATAATATTGTAGAATGCTTATATATTTATTCTGTGGTATTAAGCGTCGACCCCTATTTCAGTCAAAATTTAGGACAATTGAGTGGAGCGTTTTAGCAAATAAACTACAGGATGCAATTAATAACTCAATGTCTATCAATATAGATGACAAGTATCACAACGCTGCAGGTATAAACAATCAAACGTAATGACATCACTAACCAAGTTTGTTATGCCAGTTTTAGGTTAGCTTCTTGAAAGTGAATAGTTTTTGTCAAATCAAACCAATGAAATGCTATATAAAACCTTATCTGGCTGTGATGAGACTATTTATTTTCTATCCAAGCACGAGTGTAAAACTAGCAGGATGTCATCTCATTGGGGTTAGTTCAAAATTACCTAGCGTCTAACCCTAGCAAACCCTAGGTTAGTTAGGGTTTTCAATTAAAGGTAGTTTGAGAAGAGTTTAATGCATAACAAGCTCAAGAAAGAGATTCTAGACTAATTTTTAGGTTAATGGAATCAGTGAAATTGAAACTAGTGGTTTAGGAGAGACTTAAACTTAAGAACAACAGAGTTAGGATTTGATGGTGTTGCTATGTGCCTAGAAAAATTTCAGGTGTAGCTAAGCTGAAGCCTCAGCCTGTGAACTTCTTTGGCAAAGCGACGCTTGAGCACAAATGAAAAGTGTTGCTATGAAGGCTTTTCAAAACCCTAAAAGCAAACCCTAGTGTAAAATAAATTAGGCCAGGGATTTTCTTCAATTTGTAAAAATAGCTCTAAAGATAAGAGGTCTAAATTAGCTGTAATGGGCTAAAACTCTCTCCAAATCAATGGCTTCACTTTATCACTGAGACATGAAGCCCACGACCTGTATTATGTTGGCTCCTAGAGGTTTCAGGAGTAATAAAATAATAACAAAGATAACAATGTGCAAGAGTATTCTAGATCCATATTATTTCATTCAAGAAGTTTTTGTTAACACTTACAAACTCTTGTATTTTCTGCAATTCTTGCACCCTAGTTGTAAATATTCCAATGATAAAGAGCACCACATGCCAAGAATAGTCCTCCAAGAGGTTAAGCCTCACTCCAAAAGAGAAGAAAGTCCAAGACAAGAGCTAAAAATGAAATCTCTCCAAGAGAGCAAGTTAACTTATAGGTAATGGAAAAATCCTCAATATATATAGTCTTTATGACCTTTGCAGTTTACAAAATAGGTCAATATTTGAAACTTAACTTCCATTTATGGCATTAACATTCTTCAGTGTACATCGCACATACTAAAATTGCCAAAAATGAGCCAGCTATGTGGGCGTCAATTTAAAGGGAGGCGTTGGCCCTTAAAGGCAATATCAGCAGGGAGGCGTTGGCTTCCACGGGGGCTCACAGCTTTGCCATGTGAAGGCCCCAACACCTGCCTCTCTGCTCTGACGTCAACTAATACCATGAGCGTCCACGTCCATCAAGATCCACGTCCCACCTACAAAGGGTTGATCCCCATAGTCGAGTCTATGCCAAGCGTCCTGGTGAAGCATCCTTCTTCTTCTTCGTGCATGGGCTTGTCACAAAAACTGTCCTGCCTCTGCCATCCCAGTCCATCTGCATTATGGAGGTTGAAACTAATCATCTCACCATGTGCACCAATCCTCTGGCACATTTTGTCTGGCGGGCATGATTACTTTTACATCAAAATTCCATCCTCGAGGGCTCATGGAGTCTGATCATAGCAATGTAAATCATCATCATTCTGAAATTAGCATCAAATATATGCACATAACATCCCCTTCTGTCTTTCATTCTCAGACCCACGAGACCCACTATCTGAAAGCGAAGCCAAAGGGCAGCCCTATTGGGCTAATACCCTGAGGCTGGAAAGTTTCCTCAAGGTCGGTGGCTAAGCCATATGATGTGATGTGGTTCAAGGTATCAATCGAGACCCTAGGGAACTGGAGATACATGGGTGCCTTGCCTTTGCAGGAAGTAATTTTTGTCTGTGGATGCACTTTTTCCAAGCACCCATATTGCCTTGTATCTTTCTTTATTTGCATTTTACTACAAGCCTTAATGAAAAGGACACTGCCTTGGCTTGGTGGCCCAGTGACGTTACCCACTACGTATGTGAGAAATGAGAAGAGGCAGAAATTGATGAGACCCCCTTTCCTTTGGCCATGCAACCAGGAGTCAATACCCTTGCCTTGGTTGTGGTGGCCAGATGCGATGCATCAATGTCATACTTCTTAATACCTATGAACATAATGGGCCATTCGTGATGAGACCTCCCATCCTCTTGGTTGGTCACATTTATCTTTCTTAGGGTCCCATGGTTTTTCTTATCGAGGAGGCTTTTGTGTGTGCCTTCAGCCCACGCTTTGCATCCTCTAGGTTTTCATTTTTCCTATAGTTGTACCATTTGCTTTTACCTCCCTGATTTAGCCCCTTCTTCCCGAGACAAGATGTACTGGATGGTCATCTGAAGTGGCTAGACTAAAGGGTGGGATGGCCAAGGTTTTAAAATGTAGAGTGATAATATATGGTGGGGAAGCTTGAGGGCGATGTTCACACTGCGAGCCTTGTTGGCCTATGCCAAAACCCATGATCTCTTGTTATCTTACGGTTTGTAGGAAAGGTTAAATAACTTGAGTCAAGGTAAGCCAGAAATATGAAATTCCCACCTCGATGGAGAACTCTTTCTATTTAGGAGGAGCAAGTCCAGGGAAGCGTCCCTAAATTGTCTGAGGATAAAGGAAGGTTGAAGGATAGAGGCCAAATCAAAGGAAAACCCTTCCTGATTGATGCCAAAGATAGTCTAGAACCTCTTGAAGCACATTTGCTGAGGAAGCAACGACTTAACTAAGATATATGCTTGCAATGGGTTAGCACTTCATGAAGTGAATGACTATCTTCTATTCAATATGTGAGCAATAAATAAATAACTGTAATGAAGTCAATGATGCTTCATCATCAAAGGAACTTATAATCGCCTATAATAAAGCATAAATGACCAAATGGCATTCAATGTGATCATTCAAATAATGTATCAAATATCAATGCAATAGATCAAACTCATATAACAATGCAGCCACGTCTCCTATACTAATTAGCCGCAATGACGACTTTAACAATAGACCAAAACAATGACAAATGAGTGAAACGTTTGATGAAAAAAGCAAGTATCAACTCAATGCCAATCGAAAGAGCTGCTAACAATCACAGCGTTGTAGGTATAAGCCAAGAAGTGGAGTATGGCCGGTGACCCTATGATAATGTTCTTGCAGTCACCACAAGTGTGACATCAAGCTTTATCAATGAATCAAAAGAAGGGAAAAGAGCACAAACATTCCCCAGAAAAACTTGCAAAATGCAACCAATGGCTGCCAAATCAGCCAGGAGAGATAAAGCCAAAGCGTTGGGGTCCAGTAATGGAATTAAAAATAGGTAGCAGAAAGCGTCAGCTCATGCTATTGTTGTGCTGTTTTAGTTAGCCTTAAAAGTGGGCGTTTGACCAAATTCAACCGGCCAAAATTACAATCTAACTCCGACTCTCTGAGAGGAGACAAGGCATAACTTTCTCAAGCACAGAAGTTAAAATAGGGTAGCACAAAGTTGATCTACAAGGACTACAGTAGATAGGTTAGCTAGGGTTTTGCAAATTTGAAGAAAGAGTTTAGAAGGTTTTAAGGGACTCAGACTAGTGCCTTGGGTTAATGGAGTCAAAGGAAAGGTAGCTAATGGTTTATCTTCAAACTTAAGACAACAAGAACTGAGGGTTTTAATGGTGTTGCAAAGGCAAAGCCACTAAACCCTAACCCTATAAGGCTAACCTAGGTTTAGCTAAAGCTAGGCCTAGAGCCTAAATCCTTTCCTTAAGACTTTCTTGGCAAAGCGGCTAAAGCTTGAAGTGGCCCTATGGCTGAAAAAATTGTTGCAAAAGGCAAGGCTTTCTCAAAACCTAGAAGTAAACCCTAGGTCTAACCCTAGGTATTTTTAGGCCTAGAATCACTTCTTTCAGCTAGTTTCTACTTTCAAAACTAGCACAAGAGAAGAGAAAAGCTGAATTAGCCCAGCAGCCAGCTAAACCCTCTCAAATCAAATGGTTTATGGCAACTAATCTTGTGGGGACATGAAGTCTCAACCAACTTGGTAGTATGTGAGTCCCTAGGGTTTCAAGGATTAAGTCAAAACAACAAGATACAATAAATCTTGAAATATGCAGACAACAACTATTCATTTCAAGAAGCTTTGAAGAAATACATACAAGATCATGAAGAACATTAGTCAATCCTAGTTGTAAACCTTCCAATAACCAAAAGCTTTTCCTTCACCAGAAATAAGACCTCCAAGAAGTTCGCTACCTCCTCCAGAGACCAAAATGAAGAACAAGAGCTAAGTCTCTCTCACAAATGAGAACAAGTTGTGTTATGATCATTAGAGGAAAACATCCTCTATTTATACAATACTTGACCTTAGAATTAAAATAGGTAGAGTCAACAAAATGGCCCGACAAGATAACATTTGATTTTAAACCATTTGTTACTTTTACATGTGCTAAAATGCCAAAATGAGCAAAATACAATCCAAGCCCCTAGGGTGAGGCGTTAGCCCTTTAGAGACTAATAAAACACCCAGTGGTGAGCGTTGCCCTCACAGACCTCGGCATCATGCCACCGTGCAAATCTGCCAAATCAAAGAAACACGTGCCACGAAATCGATCCCGGCATGCGCCCAGGTGACGTCTGTCATCGGGTCCCACGTCCACATTAGAGTGATCCCCATAAAACCATGATCCATGCCAAAGATGTCACGATGGGGGTTCTTCTTCCTCTGCTGCCTTGGGCTCGACTATTGCAATCACCTCTGCCATCCCAGCACGTCATCGATGGGTTCTAGCCCCATGGAGGTCGGCTGTTGTGATCATCTCCCCATGTTACACCCGATCTCTACGGTACTGTCGTAGGGGCATGATTCACATCAAAGGCTATGCCATCCAGGGGCTCATTAGTCAAAACATCATGGCAATGTAAAATCAAATTTCATCATTAGTTATCAAATATATGCATGAGCACTATGAGATCTTCTAATAGCTCAAGAACCCACACGGACCCACCATACAAAGTCAAAGCAAAAGGACAGCCTATTGGGTCAATACCTGAAGCTGGAAGAAGTTTCAAGAGGTTATCCAAAAGAACATGTATAGGTGAAGTAGTATTATGGTTGCAGGATAATGCAGTTTATAGTCGGACCTAGAAATTTTGAGGTCACGTGGTCGTCTTTAATAGGGAAAGTATTTGTGCAGATCGCTGGTCTGCAAGCCACATATTGCCTTATCTTTCTTTTATTTGTATTTTTACTTGCTACAAGTCTTGTGAAGAGGACAACACTTGGCTGAGTGGCCCGGGCGTGGCGTTACCCCGTATCTTCAGCGAGAAAATGATAGGGCTGGCTCGTGATGAGACCCCCTTCCTTTGGCCATGCAACCAAAGGTCCACATACAGTTTGGTGGTGACCCCGGATGAGTATCTCGTAATACCTATATATGAACATAATGGGCCGGTTCGTGTTGAGACCTCCCATCCTCTTGATTAAGTCTTGCGCACTTTATTTATTTATCATTTCTTGGTCCTCGGTTTCTTATGAGAGGCCTTTTATTGCCTTCGGCGAAGTCCCACAGAGTAACATCTCTAGGTTTAAATTCTATGGCTTTTATCTCTCCCCGACTTGCTTTTACTCCATGGGCCTTTAGCCCCTTCTTCCCAAAAGAAAAAGTGTAACCCTCAAAATGTTATCCTAATGGTCGGACTAGGGAATGGGATGGATGGCGGGTTTTAAGATGGAAAAGTAAGCATGGGAAGCGGACGATGATCCTTCAAACCTTGATGTGTAACCACAACCTATGGATACCAACGCTAAGCTACCCCATCAATCCACTAACAATGGTCAAGTGGGTTAGTGTAAAATCCAGCGATTATTTGAAATGAAAGAGATCTATTACATACATAGAATGTTATAATGATCAAATATGACACATACCACTTGATATGGACCAATTACCTCATGGAGAAAGACCCATTTCTGCTGCAAGATCGGGCTGATGTGATGGATGTTTTTTTTGCTGACAAAGTGGAGGCGTTGAGGAATGAAAGGATGGGCCCGCCAGGGTGATTCTCAAGTACTCCATGTCTAGGACCATGTGGGCCTCGAGACATGATCTCCCTAGTTATCCCTAGATATCAGGGGATAGTAAAAATTTATAACAAAGCTACCCCATCAATCACTAGCGGTGGTCGAAGTGATGGATTGAGTGTGTAAGATCCAGCCGGTTAATCCGAATAGAAAGAAACCTAATGCATATACTGAGAAGGTTATAGCCAGAGTCAAATATGACACATACCATGGACTATTAATTACCTCTGGAGCAAGAGCCACTTCGATGCAAAGGCATTGATGGAGAATGCTGGCGGGGACAAGTATGTGTTGAAAGAAAGAAAGATGGGTCCTCAAGGGCCAAGCTCAAGTCAATCTACTCTCATTGCCTCCATGACTAGGAGACCATGTGGGCCTCGAGACATGATCTCCCTGATATCCTATCGGGGATAACAAGGTGAAAAGGGGCTGTTGAAGGTAGAAATGTGAAAGCAATGCCAAGAGGAAAAACAACAGAGAAGGGTTACAAAATGGCTAACAAAATAAAGAAGAAAAGATGGGTCCTCAAGGGCCATGCTCAAGTCAATCTGCTCTCGTACTCCATGTCTAGGACCATGTGGGCCTCGAGACATGATCTCCTAGTTATCCCTAGATATCGGGGATAACAAGGTGAAAAGGGGCTGTTGAAGGTAGAAATGTGAAAGCAATGCCAAGAGGAAAAACAACAGAGAAGGGTTACAAAATGGCTAACAAAATAATTGGTTGGAAGAATAATCAATTCCCTTTTTTCCTCAGATAACATTATTTTTCTTCATTTTTTTAACTTTTCCAGAAAAATAATCACTTCGTTTTTTTCTTCAGATTATATTCTTTTTCTTTCTTTTTTAAACTTCTCCATGTGTATTTTTGCATTTGCAGTATTTCATTTAATTTTAATTTTAAACATTTTCTCAACATATTATTTAGAAGTAAAATAATATTATTAAAAATAATAAAAAATGAATACTCATAATATTCTCTAATTTTAATGATCTAAAAATATTCATATAAAAGAGAAAAGCAAGAAACTACAAGGGGCCGTGGGAAAACCACAATAGCATATAATAGTAGACTCTATACAA
>SNQJ01S0143861.1:0-16649 GCA_010110895.2 Picea sitchensis
TCTAAGAGATGTGACCCTAGGAATGATGTATCGAGAGAGGATACTAGTAGTAGTGGGAGTAGGATCAAAGAACCAAAAGTTAGACCCCCTACGATAACAAGAGACATATCCACTTCAGAGGAAGATTGGGTGCAAAGTAGTAGTTCCAATACAATAAAAGATAATGATGGAGCCCCCCAAGGAGAAGATACCTTAGCTTTTATGGGAATAATTTCAAGACTAGAGATATGGAGCTCTTTTGGATCCCGCACTGAAGAATATGAAAGAGTATGGAGGGACACCCTCTTTGAACCTCCCCCCTTTCACATTTGTCATCAAGAAGAAAGAACCAAAGAAATTGCATAGGTAAGAGAAGTAGAAGAAGAGAGATTAGAATAAAGGGAAGGAGAAGATAAGAGTGAAGGAGAAGTCGAAGTCATTAACACTTCACAAGGAAGCGCATCAATATTAGCAACAACTAGTAGTCAGTTAGGAAGACACAACTCTAGATCGAGTATGGAAAACCAAAACTCAAATATTACGCTTCCCACACTTCATGGGATGGTAAGAGACGATGCAAAACAAGATTGGTTTACATGTGAAGCTATATGTTCTATGAAGAGAGTCAGAAACGAAGCATCCAAGATTGCGCAGTTGGAGACTACCTTCAGAGACAGAGCTCTGATGTGGTACATGAAGTACAAGGCTATTACATTGGTGGGACAAGAAAGGTCCCTAATGAAGATACAAAGAGATCTACTTAGGGAATTTCATAAACCTGATTCAAAATCACAGTGCATCACTGAGATCAAAGAGATCAAGCAACACGCTGGAGAAACTGTGTGGGACTATGACCAATAGTTCAAAATTTTGTTGGACAGATTAACATTTAATATCCAATATGTATAGCATAGATAATGGTTTATTTTAGGACTCCTAACCCATATTCATGTCCCTCTCTCTCAATAAAAAGTGATGACCCATGTGGAGGCTGTGGAAATTGCAATTCTCTTTGAAGCTACACAAGGTGGTGGTGAAACATCAACAAGGATCACACATATATAGTCTCAGCTCACAAACCTTACCATGAAACTAAAAGATATGGTTAAGGCTAAGGTAGTGTGCAGGAATGTGTGGAGTACTATTTGTTGCACCGAAGGTCACCATAGGAACAAGTGTCCTATGTTAGGGAATTACACAACAACGGGTGTGCCGAATCTATTTCCAATAGGACCACAAATTGAGTGGTGTGATATTTGCAGACAATGGGGCCATATACCTCCTCGTTTCCCAACATTACAGAAGTATCAGAAGACTATGCACACTCCATTTTGCAATTTTTTCAATTCCATAGGGCATGATGTGAACAATTGTCGATCACTACAAATGTTGTAGGAGCACACTACAGATGCTTTGTGGGTCCAGGAAAAATAGAAGGGTGGAGAATGGAGAGGCTTTGAGATAGGAGGATGCCAAGGAGACCAGAGAGGAGGATATGGACAAGAAAGAGGAAGAGGATATGGTGGTGGTGGAGTAAGACCACTTACTTGCTTTAATTGTGGTGAAGTAGGCCACTTGTCGCGATTTTGTACCAAGCTACATGCACTTTGTGGGTATTTCCACAATGCAGATCACGTCACATAGGATTTCCCAGAATTATTGGAAATGTGGGAAGAGAAGAAGGGGCACTAAAATATGGTGATTATGGATCCATGCAAAGGTCAAAAGATAAAAGAAGAAGTTGATGGTTGGGTGGTAACCCAAGGAGGCATCCATACGGGAATGGACCTAGAACGAGGAGAACGTTTAGGTCATAATGTAGAAGGAAATATTTGAAAAGAAACATAATCACCTTAAAAGTTTGACGTAGTGAAAAAAAAGTAGTTCCTACACGATGCACAAAGAGTGATTGATGAAGAATTGCAATGCATGACGCAAAGGGAATTGTAAGAATCCCTCGCACAAGAAGAATTGCAGTGCAAGGCGTAGAGGGAATGTGAAGAAACCCATGTGCACGAGGAGGAACAACATGCATCCCAGAAGGAAATGGAAGAGGAACACATGCACGAAGAGTTGTGATGCACGATGCGAGAGGAAACAAAACAAAAAATTGACTGTGAGACCGAATAAAAAAAACAAGTAAGTGACTTCTTACTAATCTGTTGCCTTAAGATGTTAAGTGATCTGAAAGCTGCAAAGAAATTGAACCACGTGCTAATCAGATGTATGGGGGAAGAGGAGACCATTATGGTTATTTTTTTCCTGCTACCAAAACGAAATGTGTGCCATGTGAGCAAACATAAGCGCACAGGAAGAGAATTCAAGATGATAGTTGAGCTAGGAATCTATAAGATGGACGATGTCAGGTTGGACCTAGATTTGACATGGACATATTGCCAAAGAAATATTGGGAGTTGATGGGTAGGAAAAACTTGGTGTTGTCCTCTATTCAACTCATCCTTTCCAACCAATACAAAATCCATCATATTGGCAAGCTAGATCAAGTGGAAGTGAACATTGAGGGGATAAAGACCAAAGTATACTTTGAGGTTATTGAAATTATGGATGACTCGGACCCTTATCTAGCTCTACTTGGAATTGACTAGGCATTCAATAACAACACAATAATGAACCTGAAGCAACGACATATGTCCTTTGAGACAGACACCTTATGCATTGTTGGATCCAAATGAGGGTGACATGTATAATGATCTTGTGAATGAGGATGGAAAACCACAATCATAGAAAACATATATAACATCACAGGGTGCATGGAGGATTATGTAACTCTAACAACAGATGGTGAACTGAGCTAGAGAATCATGGGGCCTTCACTCATTGAACCTGTGACATATTATTATTAAATATAATAGCATGAGCCTACATGTCATGATGCACATATATTTCCAAATTGAATCAAATGCTAGTCAATTTCGTAGTAACATAGCTCAACTAGGAAATTGGTCATGTTACATAAGGTATTAGAGAAAAAAAATTGTAGTAGTGTTCCTCACTAAGTATTTGGATACATGACACTAACCTACCTAAAACAACCCAAAACATAACCTAACCTAAACTACCTAAATTAACCCAACCTACCCAAATAAGCTACCCCTCTATAATTGATCTGAAAAGATCTTTTAAAGACTTGGTTAAGTTTTAAAGGATGAGCTCATTAACCAATTAGGAATTGATGAAATAAGAAGAAATTAATGATATATCATATCATCCATAATAAGAAATGAATATATGAAAGTAAGCACAAAGAATCAACAAACCATAACAAAAAATTTGTTAACGAAGTTTGACAAGATTGCCTATGTCTTCGGGCCTTTGTCTCAGTGGGTGAGGCTTTCTTATTTATATTCAATGCTTCAAAAGTACACCAGAAAAGTGTCAAATGGATTAAAAACTAGTATGGTTACGTTCTTCTTGACCTCAAGAGCCCAACACAACTGGCGACACTGAAAACGATTGTGCGTAGCTCCCAGAATTGGCCCGCAAAGTTTCCCTCCTCAATGGCTTACCTGCATAAAAATGGCTTTGACTGTCAAATTGCTCAACATTTATCCTATTCTAAACCTATATAATGTTGTCAAGAACCCTTTTTTTATATATATTTGAAGTGATCATCAAACTCCCAACTTCCTCCCAAGATCTGGCCTCAAATTGGGCTCCAGATCTCCCAATAATGGGGAAAATCAACTAAAATCAACATAAAAAATTATATAATAATGTTTAAAACCCAAAATTGGAAAAATATAGGGCGAAAACCCTTTTCTCCTAACCTTGGTCGCATGTGCTCTACCACGTGGACGAGGGATGGGTTGGTGCACTGGGCCCTCCGATTTTGGCTCCTGGTCTCATGGCTATGGCCCCCCACTAAGACCTTTTGGTCCTCCAAAAGGGTATTAACTAGTCAGCAAGTGCAAGATAGTCCACCCCACTTATTATCTATCTTTGAACTCTATATCGTGCACCTGTCTCATCAAGATCAATTGCAAAAAAACCATGACAACTGACAACATATTGTTAGCCACTTGTACTCTTTCACATCTAACTGAAGCCACTACCATCCATGTTGAAAACATTAGTAGTGATAACATTAGAAATATGACTACAAATGAGTTAATACGTTTGTAGTACTTGCATGACATTAGCTTATCTTGAAGCAAAGTACGATTGAACTTCCATTCTACAACCATCTCATGTTCATGCTTAAGATCAATTGATTGAATTGGCACAATTATAGGTGTGTTGCTTGCATAAGTTGCCTTCCTTAATTGTTCCATTATTTGAAGAGATTGATTTGCTTTTAAGTGATGAGCATGTACAACATATCCATTGCCTTCTTTAGTTATGTGATATTGATTATGTTCCCTGTAGAATATTGTTTTACGATCATACAAATAAGGATTGCCCAAGACCATTCCACATTCATTTAGTGGCACCACATCACATGTTACCTCATCCACAAACTTTGATGAAATTGCAAACTTTAAGGTGCATTGCTTTTTTATGTGCAATTTATGATTGTTTCTTATCCATTTGAGTGAGTAAGGTTTATGATGCATCTTAGTGTTTAATCCCAATTGTTTAACCACTTCCTCTGAAATCAAGTTAGATTGAGATCCACTATCTATCAATGTATCGATCTTAGTATGTTTCATTATCACCCTTATGTGAAACAACTTGCATATAGAATCATATCCATCGCCAATTTTACCTGTCAAACCAACTGTTGTGATCTTAGTCTCATCACCTGAATCATATCCCTAGTCTGTTGGATGCATTGTTACTGGAATTGTTTGCCTCCCTTTCCTCTCTTTGAACCACTTCGGTCTCTTCTCGGGATGCAATTTCCAGCAATGGTTATCATCATGCCCTTATTTCTTGCAATACTTGCAAGAGAGATTCTCTTCCCTTCTTGTCGTTGAATTTTCTTTCTAGATTCTCTCCCTTCTTGTCGCTGAATTTTCTTTCTTGTCATTCTCCTTTGTCCCTTTTCTTGAAGACGACAATTCTAATACACCAACTCTTGTTTTTCCCTGCTTCAATGTATGTTTTTTTGAACATAAACCTCATCAATATTAGTAGGTCCAAACATAAATACAGTTGTTACAATATGTGCGTGTAAACCCCTATATATACCTCCTATAAGAGTTTCTTGGGTATGTAATGGAATGTTTAACATTAATTCCATCTTATGAAATTCATCCGTGTATTCTTGCATTGTTTGTCCTCTTAGTTTAAGACCTTTCCATTCAATTAAATCCTTTTCTATAACCCAAAGGATAAAATTGCTTTCTAAGTGCAAACAAAAAATCTTTCCATGATGGAAATACATTACCAAATTGTTGTGTGCCATTTTGCAACTTACTCAGCCACCAGATGAGGGGTTGTGCCTTCAAGATGAAGCGATGCCATTCTGATTTTGGTTAATCATTCTTGATTCGCTTCACACTGTAATAAACTTCCATTTGTTTGACCTGGTTATCAAGCCTCTCAGCATTGGCTCCACCATCATACATGGGCAATTCAAATTTCACATCAAGCTTGGAGTAAAGGGACATCATGTTTATGTTTATGGGAATGTTTTCTCATGGATTTGGAACCTTGTACTCTGAAGAAGAAGAAGAAGTTGATGGAGGAAGCAGTTGATGGAGGTGAAGGAGGAGTTTAGGAGGATCCCTCCTTCTTCACTTTTTTCTCTTTTTAGTGATTCCTTGGAAAGGTCTCGCTCCAAGTACTCCTCATATAATACCTTTACCACCTTTAGACATGGTGAATACAATCTTTTGCAACTCGATCTCATTTTGAGACATGCCTTTTCCGATGCCATATCCTCACTTTGAGAAGTCCTCGCTCTCAATCCAATATCTAGATCCTTCTACAAGCTTGCCTTCACCACGATTCATCTTTCCGGTAATAATGCAAACTCAAAACCAACCACAACCTCGCTCCGATACCACTTGATATGAAAAGATATTTTAAAGACTTGGTTAAGTTTTAGCATGAGTTCATTAACCAATTAGAAATTGATGAAAGAAGAAGAAATTAATGATATATCATAGAAGCC
The DNA here is from genome assembly GCA_010110895.2 of Picea sitchensis. Classification (NCBI taxonomy): domain Eukaryota; kingdom Viridiplantae; phylum Streptophyta; class Pinopsida; order Pinales; family Pinaceae; genus Picea; species Picea sitchensis. The sequence continues at coordinate 6,059 of SNQJ01S0143861.1, forward strand.
ATAATAAGAAACACATATCTAAAAGTAAGCACAAAGAATAAACAAAACCATAATAGCAAAGTTGTTAATAGAGTTCGGCAATATCGCCTACAACTTTGGCCTTTGTCTCAGTATGAGGCTTTCATTTATATTAAATGCTTAAACAAGCATATAATAAAAGTGTCAAATGATTACAAACTAGTTCATGAGCTTTCTCTTTGACTCAAGAACCTAAATACAACTGATTGCATCAAACGGGTTGTGCTGTGAAGCCTAAATTGGCCTGCAAATTTTCCCTCCTCAATGGCTTCCCTACATAAAAATGACTTTGATCACAAATTACTCTCAAGATTTCTCTTGTTCTAAACCTCTTAATAATCGCTTGAACCCTTGTTTATATATATTTAGTGGGTATCAACTCTCCTAACTTTCTCCTCCCAAGATCTCGCCCCAAATTGGGCTCCGTGATCTCCCAAGAATGGGCAAAATCCACTAAAATCAAAGATAAAAATTATATAATAATGTTTAAAACCTAAAATTGGAAAAATATAGGGCACGAACCATTTTCTCCTGGCCCCTAGTCGCATGCGCTCTTCCATGTGGTTGAGGGCTAGGTTGGCGCATTGGCCCCTCCGTTTTTGGCTTCTGGTCTCATGGCTATGGCCATGTGTCCACAACTTTACCTCCCACACGATCCATATGGTTAAGCCTAGATTCGTAGCCCTTGGTCTTTAGCCCTTGGTCAGTCGGGGCTAGCCCCCACCGTAAACAAAAAGGGTATATGTGCCATGTAGTTTTAACAAGAACCACCCCACTGACTATCTCTTCCCCTTCCACTTAAGTCGCTAGCACCCACTCCGTGAGGTTAGGGGTTCGAATCCCCCAGAGGTTATAACAAATTTTTTGGACTAGTCGACATTGGAAAATATGGGTGCCATATGACACGCTCTAATTGGGGCCACATGTCACCCAGGATTGGACCCTACCACACCACCAACATAGTCGGGCAGTACATTCAACATGTCATCTCCATACAACTCCATTCAACTCATACCAGCCTTTCGTATAACCCAGCCACCGCCATGTCACCTTCCTCGTGAAAACCACATGTCATGCCACATCATCATTTGTACTGCACAATCACCGCCATCGTCAAGATCTCAGACAACTCTGCTTGTCATCCACTTCCACGGTCATCCCTTCCATTGTGCCACGCCATGCTGGATTTCACCACGGTCACTGTATTGCTGCCATGTGTGTCAACCGCACAAGTGCCTACTCACCTCAAAATGTAACGATTTTGAGTGACACATGTCACCTCCTATGATGCCAATATCATCAGGATGACATCATGTTGATGTTAGTAGTATGTCTTGTTGACTTTGACTAGTTGACTTTTTGCCTATTTGGGAAATCATTCAAAACGCGATAACTTTCTCACGACGCCCATTGCAAAACATATATATGGTCGAAATCAATGCTAATGGTGATCTAACACAATGGCTTATAGTTTCATCCATTTGAGAAATTTTATTTTTAGTCTTCCAAGATCCATTTGGATCAATAATGAAACCAATGGGTATAAAATATAACTAGTCTTATCACAATGCTCGCATGAGTTTTTTACACTAGGGTTTGTTGGTTTTTTCATTCAAGGTGCTTTAAGGTTTTAAGAAGATTAGGGTTTTGTTGTTTGTTCATTTGAGGCATATTAGGGGTTGTTGGTTTGTTCCATTTGATCCCTTCTTTCTCTTGTGGATCTCAACTTGAGTAGGTAAAAACACTTGTATCGATGCTCTCATGAGAGAAGTATCCTCAACCATTATGATTATGACCATAATGAATACACCTAATCGAGTTTAGATGCAATGCATTTGGTGATATTTGCAAACATTTGGAAATCACTCATTATTTGAAAATATGTCAATCAATGAAGCATCCATGAATAGATTTCCATCATATTTCTATTATGTAGAAAGACCTCCTTTTGATATTTATGTCAATATAATCTATCCTAGCTTCTCATTGTCATCATCAACCATGGTCGATGGGAATGCAATACTAAAATACTTGCCGACATTAAGCGAATGTTCATAAGCATAAGTATATTGATTTATTTGGATAGATCTACTGTTCATCAATGAAATTCTTACTTGCTTTCTTAACACCTATTTTTTATGCAACAACTAGAAGAGCATGCTAAAAAATAAATGTTTGTAAAGTTCTACAAATTATAGGTACCATACGACATCATTTCAAGATGATTGTTTTACCTAAAGGAACAATTTTTTAGATACAACTCAATCACCATGTTCCATCACATGACTAATTCACGACACATCCATTACAATTGGACACATCTCGACCAATGATTGTGGAATATTCACTTTAGATTTTGAAGGTTATCAACAAATGCTTAACCTGGAATACAAAGAATATCCACTTGACTACACTTGTGGGAAACATGATTGTATATGTTTCAATGATAGTGATGATGTTTAGGAATATAATAAATTTACTTTTTATAAAGATTCATTATCTCTAGGTAGAATTTCCCATACTGGTAGGACTCTCAAAGAAATGCTTTAGTTGATTTTGTTTACAGTTCTCAAATGCACCCACTTACATGTAGTAAATTCCTATATTTAATAAGGTGACATTACTTCAATGATTCATAAACATTATGATTGGTGTCTACATGTGATATCAAAATGTTGTAACTCTCATTTTCATGACATGTATCATACCAAGCAGGACTAACTTTAAAGAAGAAATACAATGACACAATAACACTTAAGATGGGTGTATTCATTAAAATTTATAAGTTAGGTATTGAGGAAATACAATGACACAATAACACTTAAGATGGGTGTATTCATTAAAATTTATAAGTTAGGTATTGAGGAAATACAATGACACAATAACACTTAAGATGGGTGTATTCATTAAAATTTATAAGTTAGGTATTGTTATAATAAGGAGTTCATCTTTTATTTTCTTGTTGAATGTTGTATTTGTCCAAACTTAGCTCATGATATAGAATATAATTATTATTCACTATGAAACCCAATATAAGGTTTCATGTTCATGCCATAGCTATGTATGAACCTCTATGATTACAAAAAGTAATTTTCATATTTCTTATTCAGCCTATATAACATAATACATCATGCACCTATCCAACCACCTAATCTATATTCCCAATAGAGTATAACATGCATGGAACACTTGCAAGTATTGTAGTGTTATTAAACCTTACCAAAAAAAACCATGTTATATGGCTCATTGAAACAATTTATGAGGCTTATTCAAGGAACTTGAAAACATTTGGGTTTTATTAAAAACATTTAGGGTTATGCATTTTGTTAAAATCCCCAATTTTGTATGGAGTGAACAATAGTTGGGCTATGCTTTTTTTTTTAAGGAAATATGTCGGTTAATTCACTAGCAAGATTGAAAGGAGATTTTATCCTTCATAAAGAATATCAGTGTGGGTCATCTTGGAATATTTTCAAAAAATATAGTGGGAATATTGCATTTGGTAGAATTTACAACTAAATAATATAAGAAATGAAAACACCCATGATGTATTCTACCTTGATGGCTCAGATAATGCTTTCTGGATGAATGATGGAGGTTTGCATAACTCAATATCATCAATAACTTACATATTTTTACGTTTGAGTCTATTTTAAGTTGTGCATTAGTATAATATTTTGTAGTTTGGCATTTCAACCAAAGATGTTGAGTTTTGTATTCTCCTTCTTGATTTTTGTGGTAAAATAAATGTTGGATTATTTTTTCTAGTGCATAAATGGATTTAATTTGAGGTAATTTAACTTATCATTCTAAAGTACTATTTGGTATGAATATTCAAGTCATTCTTAACTTGTTGGGGTCATCCATATATGGGGTAGTAGTTGTAGTTCTCACACCCTATGTGCAACCCATGCCCCCATTAAAATAGGCTTCATTGGGGTCATCACCATACCATGGATCTCCATGTTCACACATCTAAGTACCATCTTGGTTATGATGCCCTAACATAGGGGTCCTTATTTTAGGATACCTATAGCCCATCCTTGCTATGTTGAAATTTGGAAGCACCTACTACACCACTTTCCATAAGTTCGCAAAGTATTATCTAGTTCTACACTTTCATCGATTACTTATTGTGTTAGAGGGTAATACTTCCTTGTTCTAGCTTGTTTTTGTCTCTTATGAGAGACACTATTTATATAGCCTTCAACATGAAATGTTGCACCAAGTCTTATGTATCAAACATTGCTAATATCTCTAGGTCGAGGGAATGATAGTTAATTCCCTTCCTCCATGGCTCAAGGAACATAATTTATCACTATTCATTGGTATCATCATGAACCATAGATGTTGGTCCTACTCTTGGAAATTATTTGTATTATACAGTTATGATAATAGAATATCCACCTCACACATGAACAATGTGGGTCCTACCTCCTTGATCACATCATCAACTCATTCACATGATATCCCCCTTGTCTTTTTCCTCCATGGATACACTTAGAATCTCTTCCCAAGAGTGTCATAACCAACTTTGACCTCTCGTGAATGTTTCCCTCAAGTTTTGTATAGGTGATAAGCATCACTTTCTATGGTCAAGATTCTTACAATGACCATATCATTCTTTAGCTTTATTTTCCCTACACCCCTAGTTATCACATGTCTCCTAAGTAAATTAGTCTTCTTCACTCTACCTTATTTTGAGAAATGCCACCTATGTGGCCTTTGTTGGGTTTAATTATTCTTCTAATGTCTCTCATCATCTATATATGACTCACCTCCTCTATCTGTGACTCACTGGACTCTTAGTGGTTCAATTGTTTTAATTTCTTACAAACCTTCCATGCATTTTGGTAAGTAAAATTATTTAGGAATGAATACTTGTGTCTTACATGTCACTCTATATTGGAGTCATTTTTCACACATGAATTTTCAGTTGTTTTTCTTATTGTAGTTCATCACACATGCTCATTTTATTTGGTTTATTTGTCAATGAATAGACATCATTGAGTAAAAGTATTAAAGCAATAATTTAGTACAAACACTATAAAACACTATAAAACACTATAATGGAAAATCTCATATTTTTCTTTTTAAGTGTAAACAAACCATAACATTTTGGCTATCCTAGTTCAGAAATTTGGCTATATGGCTTAGGTAATGCCCCACCAAATACATTAATGGGATATATTACAATCATAATTCCTCATGAATAAGATGAATTCTATTTTCTCCCACTTCCACTTTTACCATAGTATTTCCTACTCTTGTTATCCTCATCCTAGTGATGCCTTCGTCTCACAATGATTCCACTCTTGGTCCCTCTCTTAGGTCAGTCATGTGGCATCCCTTCTCAAGTGGGTGATTTATTGATCCCTTGTTTGGAGCACCTACATGGCCCTTTGGATTGATGCTAAAATTTACATTTTCTCATCTAGAGGTGTCATTTCCACTACATTTGTCTTTGTCCCCTTTAACCTTGGGTTAGCTATTAGCACTATGATCACTCATTGCATGTCTATGATAGTTTATCACTACCCTCCTACATGCACAAAACACTTTTTGACAATTCCTTGCCTCAATTAAACAATAATTTTTTCTAAACACTTTACAAAAAACTTAAACCTTTTTCCTTACTTCTTGGCTTGCCTCCAACTACCTCTCACCCCTACTTATTGCAATGAACCTACTCTCATCTCCCACCCATTTTCTCACCTAGTCATTGCCATAATTGTATTTGAGGTTTGGAAGACATATCTTGTGACAATTTTCATAAGGAATCCTTTGGTACAAATTTCATCTTATTTCATGGACAAATTAAGAAGACATTTGATGCCCTGGTTTTATCCACAAATAATTAAGGGAATCTACGATATGGGTGAAAATTTGGAAAAATTGGAATGGTTGTTGGTGGTCAAGCCTACATCATCTTGATGTTTGCACTATCGTTGTAATCTAAGGAATTACACAGTATAAGTAGTGACCAATAGTGTAGTCAATCAACCATATTATACAAAAAAGTAATATACACACATACATATATAGGAGGAGAATGAGACAAAGTAACTATGGAACTAGAAACAAGTAGTTTTTATTATATATGATCAATCAACAACCAACTATTACATATCATGTCCATTTCTATGTATGCATTTACATTACATGAAGGTAGATACAACTACCATAACTACCTTGGTCGGTTGAACAACTCGGCTATCAAGTCGACTACATTACTTGGTTGACTTACTCAATAATGTCGGTTGGCTCTTTAGCATAGTCAAGTAGTTGACTAGGCTCTTATAACATCTCCCCCAACCCTGGAATTGTCTTCATTTGGAAAAAGGGACAAGATGGAAATTTAAAAAATTACAAAAAATAATCAATCATGACTTGTTGATTTGAATATTGTTGGCTATTGATAACTCTATTGGGGTCACTATCTAGTTCAATGAGATACTGGGAGAAAATAAGTTAAATCTTGGTTGAGGTGGTGATGATATCAAGGCCTATGGAAAGGGGGGGGTTCCTTGGATATATCTGTACAAACTTTACATATATGAGGAGAAATCTATTGTAGTCAATTTTCAAAGTCACATCGATCCTCAAGAGCCTATTCTTTAATTATGGTATTCATTCTTTTCATTTTGGCCAAATAGTTTGCCTCATCCTCAATTGATGTATCCTTCATTGTAACTAGGTCAAGCTTATATTTTTCTTGGATGGTGGACTAGTAGATGGACATCCCAAATGTGCTTAGTTTTCTTGGTAGCTTCCATCTGCGCATTCCTCCCCTCTTGAAATCAAACTTGCTCTTGTGATTGAAATTCATATTCTACCTTTTTCTCTTACTTAAGCTGCATCCCCAATGCATCCTAACTTTTGGCATTGATCATATAAGTTAATTGACTATCGAGCTCCAAAATTAGTGGTTGTGTTATTTCTAGTCTACTACAAATGTTGGTAAAATAAGTCAGCCAAATGTTCAAGACAATATTGGCATTTGTTGTAGTAAGCCATGTGTCATGTAGGTGTTGATTCATTTCTTCAAAATTTTGATATTCACTCTTCAAGATTGCTCCAGTATGATCAGTATTTAGCTATATTTCTCAATTACCAATAATTTATTTATCATGTTATCAAATTTTGCTCAATTCTTGTAAGAATCGATTGGGTCTTTAGGTGAGTTGGCTAGAGAAACCCATCATACTTGTTTTGCATCTGCTTTACAAGCATTCCATTCTCTTTCCTCCTTTGTTTTTCTCTACTTCAACTTCTTAGATGACCAAGTCCATATTGTTTTCTTCTCTTTATTGACTATTTTGTATGGTTCTTGAATCTTAGATTTTTTAGCATCCATTAAGTTGAATGCCATCACTACCTTTCCTGCTTGTTCTTCTTGTAGTATGAAGGTCGTGAAGTCTTTTCCTTTACTTTCTTGCTCCTTTTCCGCCTTATCTTGTTTGCTATCCTTGTTGATTGTGCTTTTTGACTTATAATAGATTGTGCTAAGGCAATCTCCTGCTAGGTAGTTTGGGTATCCTTTAATGCTCCTTTTTGTTGTTGTGTTGTTGTTGCTTACTGTTAATTCAACCCTACTGGTTGCTACATTTATATGTATTTCTTTGGTAAATCCTTCTTATGTTTAGCCGCTTTCTATGGTGAATTCTATTATTGATTTTCTACCAAATTTTTGCAATGACCCGTGTTATTATTTTTTGGTTGGCCTGATTCTTTGCTTATGCATCCATGTCACATTGGTCTCATTGTTTTCCACTCTACCCTGCGTTTCCATCATGTTAATAATTTATGGTTGTGGAGCTTATTGTATTATTGGCATGGGAAATAACAAAATCTTATCCTTGGTGAGGTCAATGGGATCATAATTTATTTGAGTGCCCAATCTCCATGGCTTGGATAATGATTTGATGGTGATCTTGGGAACTTCAATTTTCTTTTTCTTTGCTTCTTTTACTGCCTTAGCCACTTCTTCAATGTTTTTTTGTTTGTTCCTTACTAGATTGACCTGGATTTTCTTCTTGATTGTAATCTTCCTTTTAGGGATTAAATTAATATAACTGCTACCCTTTCAATGGCATATACATATTCTTGGCCTATACCAGAGTCCAAAATATACTTCCTTTTCTTTATCCATTCCTTGGTCATTTTCCCCTTCCATCTTCCCAAGTTGTCGAGACTTTTTTTACTACTTGTTCCAACTTCTTATTTACATGAGGTTCTTCAAAACTAACCTCATCCATCTCTTAAATGAGGACTAGTTCATCCTCAATCAACTTTTCTAAGTTGACTTCTACTTTCTCAATCTTCTTGGTTGATTTCTTCCTGATTGTTTTCTTCATTGACGACTTTGTCGAAGTCACTACATCTCCAGCAAATGGTGTAGTAAATAGTGCAACTTCATTTTCCTCCTCCAATTCTCCATTGGTGAGAGGTGTAATTATATGCTTTAGAACCCCTCTATTTTCTTCTGGGACCAATTATAAATTATTCAATTGTCTTGAGCACTAGTACACAATGAGAGATAAGTGACCAAGCGACCAAAACATTTGGTCACCGCAGTTTTTTCAAGGGATAAATGACCAAAATTGATAAATTTTAAGTGATATAACTAAAAAAGACCAAGATAAATGACCACTTTGGTCACGGGATAAGAACTAAACTAAAAAAGACCAAGATAAATGACCAAATTTGGTCACAAGATATAACTAGACTAAAAATGACCACATAACAATTGGTCATTTATTTGGTCATTTTTAGTTGTGTCACTCCGACAATGGAAAATTACAATTTTGACAATGAATTTGTACAATTTACTAAATTCTAACACTGTAGATGGATTCAGAGACCCCCTAGGGGGGTCTCTGAATCTATCTACAGTGTTAGAATTTAGTAAATTGTAGACCCCCTCATGTGTCACAACTCAATAATTGACACCAAATTATCTACCGTGACGATGTCCTAGCAAGCTATGGATTACATATCATCATCTTGAAAATTCCTTTAGGAACTAATTACTTTGAACTAGATCCAACCATGGGAAACTACTCCATATAGTCAATCATTAGACTTTATATTGCACATTGAGAGATTTAATTTGGGGGGCTTAGGTAGGAACTAATTACTTTGAACTAGATCGAACTATATAGGGAAAATACTCCATATATATAGTCAATTATTAGAATTTATATTGCACATTGAGAGATTTAATTTGGGGGGCTTAGGCAATTGACACCAAATTAGCTATTATGACGATGTCCTAGCGAGCTATGACTTATATCAACATCTTGAAAATTCCCTTAGGAACTAATTACTTTGAACTAGATCCAACCATGGGAAACTACTCCATATAGTCAATTATTAGAATTTATATTACACATTGAGAGATTTAATTTGGGGGGCTTAGGCATAGTAAAAATTATTCATAAGATATGTGTGAAAAAGGGTTGTTCATTAATCCATATCAAGAAATGAACCAATGGAAGTTCTTTATAATATAAAATAAAATTATTATAGTCTATGGTAATGATGGCATGGCATACAATTATAATATGGGATATTTTTCACACCACAACGTGTAAATAAAATAACATTATAATAGTGTATGCGCTCGATAAGTAACTATGGCGTTTGCAAACCACATGTAATGATAGTGCATTTCATTGATAATTGTTCGACATTGCTAATAATTCCATTAGCAGAAGTCGGTATCAACCGACATGGCAGAGAGAGGAGGGGTTTACATATGTGTTATGCCTTGGCCGACTTCTCCATATGTTAATGGAGTTCATCCTACTCATTTCTATTTAATTGGCGGGAGGGTGCGTGAAAACCAGGTTAAGGGCTTGATTTTATCTCTACGAGCAGTTTACATAGGCACAATTCATTGTATGACTTCTCCATTCATTAATGGAGCTCATTTTGCTCATTACTAGTTAATTGGCGGGAAGGGGCGGGATAACTAGGTTAAGGGATTTTATTAAGTGACGACCGCTGAATTTGATTTTTGGTTTACACTATATATGTACCACTAGTAGTAGCAATGGAGAAGAAAACTACAATAGATAGAACTTGGAGGATTTTGAAGAGGTGGGTGAGGGATTATTTAGTAGCAGAGTTGAAATATGCATCTTCCCCTTCTTAGGTTAGTCAATTTTGTTCTCATTATTTTGTATTTGTTATATTTTTGAATGCATAAAAATATCATGGATTCTAAGCTTAATTCAAGAAGAGAATAATGAGTCTGATCCATAAATATTATCCATTGGGGGGTTTCTATCTTACATAGATCTAAACATCTTGAAATTTCTTTATAAATTTCTCAATAAACTATCCCAAAAAAATTATGGAGTGGTTAGGAAAATTTAGAAACCATTTCCTATCTTCCCCTTATACAGAATGAGAAAACATTATGGATAAGACACCATCGGCCTCTATAGAAAAATTCTTAGTGTAGTATTGGATGGAAGTGAGATGGTCTTCAACAATAAGGAAGGCCATTTTCTCCATTAGAACTAGGCCAAATTTTGAGGTAGTCATCAAGCAGGTCCCTTAGATG
>SNQJ01S0143861.1:23244-36714 GCA_010110895.2 Picea sitchensis
CTTTCCTTGATAACCAACTAGATGACCATCATCAAAATTGTAAACTCTCTCACTTTTTTTAGAATTGATAGAAGGTATTTTGTCTCTTTTATATGTCGTATTTCTTATTGTATCATTCAAGGTAGAGGAACCAACATCGTGATCTTCATCTTCGTCGAAGTCGCCGAAGTCAATCAAGGCATCCAACCTACTATTGGGTGGAAATGGCCTCCCACCAATTTCCAAACCATTGTCCCATATTTTCCATCTTGGAGTACCATTCTGGCCTTTCATCCTTTCATTACCATGCTTTATTTTCCAAACAAAAGTCTCATTTTGGTCCCTCCTCCTTTCATTACCATGCATGGATAGGCCATCAAAGTGACCATCCTTTCTATTTCCTCTATCCACATTCATTATAGGCACATATGTAACTCTAAATCTATCTACAATTTAAAATATAACAACTTCTACCCCATCTGATTTAATATCATCAAAGTCATCATTCCAGGATTTTGAAGTGGTAAGAAAGTCAAAAGGTCGCTCCAATATTATGTCGGGATGCCAAGATTGCTGAGAATTATCAATCCATTTTCCATCATTACCCTATTCAAGACTTATGATGTACTCATCTTCACATCACTTGTGGTTGCAGTTATAGCATGTAATATTTATTCACTAATTCAAAAATTTTCACCTCCAACTTTGTACATTTCATATCAATTTTCCTTCAACTCAGAATACAAAACAAAATAATGTTAAGATAGTTTTCAGTAAGCACGGATGGAAAGAAAAGATGACAGATTAGTCAAGAAGATCAGTCAATCTCACACAACAAATCAAAATAATTTCTCAAATGAAACTGCAACTTGAATCCTACATGGAAAGTCTTACCCTAATCATTCCCACTCCCCTAGATTTATCTCTCTTTTTGGATGCTTTGAATCAAATCGTAAGTATTTGCGATTCTTTACAAAGTTCATAAAATCACACCTAAAATCCATTTCAGGACACCAAGAATGATAAATATAGGATGGAATGATGATAAAAAATAGAATTCAATTGTAATTCCAAAGTGGAAGTTGGAACTCCAGAGAGAAATGAGTAATAGGAAATAGAAGGGAAGTTACTAATTTGGACAAAACCAATCCCCTCTCTTMATTTCAATGTCTTCATGACCCATACTCTTTCTTGGTGGAGGTTGAGGTACTTTCACTTTTGTAGTAGGCTTCTTGACAACTAGTTTTGGAAGGTTTGGATCAAGTGGTATTGCACTCAATCTTACCACTTCTTTTAAGAACTTTCAAAAAGATTCCTTCATTGCCTTCCTTTTATGTAATTTGTTTTCTGTAGAATGAATTAAAGGATCCAGTCCATAAACCATTAAAATTCACATAACATCTATTGTAGTAGCAGGATCTTCTTCATGTGGAAGTGTGAAAGCTATCTCACAAGAGATTCTTAATTTACAAGAGCTACACACTTAAGAAGCATGTCAAGAAACATGCAAGTTTATCATCCGCAATGGTGGTATTTGTCACAAAATAGTAGCATAAGTTAGTTAATCTCCATCAATGGATCTTACACATACATGTTCTAAGGTGTTAATTAAAAAACTAATAAAAGGATGTAAGAAGATATTTTTTACTACATATCTTGATATAACAAAAGAAAAGTTCATATATTCATGTTATGTCGATATACTTTATAGGTATGGAAGGAGCTAAGTGAGATCATAGGTTTTAAATATGTTTGGAGTGGAGCTACTATTGAGAAATGTTTGATATCATAGGTCTCAAATCCATCTTGAATTTTTTTTCAAAATGCCATCATTTTTTAGGAAAGAAGAAAAATGGAAAACCCCCGAGGTTTAGAACCAAGAAAGTTGAGATTGTGTCCATTCATAGAGGTTATCAATTCCATCATTATGTGAATTCCAAACATCAGATATACTACTAATTTTCTAAGTATATACATAAGATCTATGGTCTTGGGAGGGTTCCACCACATCCAACTCTTTGATTTCCCTTACCATGTTTTCTTTCTTCATCCATATGTGTAATTATCTTAAACAAAATAAGGATTTTAGGTACAAACCTAGGCAATGATTTAGGTGGAATATTTACAGCATACATTCCAATGAATGTGAGAAAGGTCATAAGGGAGTAATACCCAAGCATATGACCAGACTTATTTTCCAAGAAATAAAAAGTACTACAATAGATGTTATGCCTACACCTTAGTAATCAGATAAGTATACTATAACATCTATTGTAGTCTTAGAATTCCCTTTTTCTCTATAGGAATTGGTTTTTATATTGAATTTCAATTCAAGATGAGATAGATGAAAATAGTTGAAAGCAATATTAACATACATGTGTCACAATTGAATGCATAAAATTGAATATAAGTCAACGACCAGTTTTGTCAACGAATGAATACCATGCACATGATGAGAGAATAGTCGATGAGAAGAGCTAGGAGAAATATTCATGTCCTTGTAATGATTGTCTTGGTGGGAATATGAGAACAAGACAAGTGATTTTTTAACATATACTGAGATTCGGTCATAGCGGTATAAGCCCTTTCCCTCAAAATAGTTATCCAAATAGGATACCATTGCAAAGCATGAGAAACATAGAGGCACCAAACATAGATGAAGAGGAAAAAAATGCAAATGAACATGCAACAATCTTAGATGAATGGATTGAAGTTGATAGAATGATGAATGATGGTTTCAAGGATGATTGGTACAAATTGATGGAGGATGCTTCAAAACATGTGTATGGTACTTGCAAGTTAAGTCATTTGACAACAATCCTTCTAATTCTTAATTTGGAAACAATGCATGGTTGGACAAATGAGAGTGTTGATGAGTTATTGGCATTGTTACATTGGTTGTTACCACCTAACTCCACGTTGCCAAAAAAATAGAGTGCATGTAAAGTGGAAATCACTAAGCTAGGCTTAGGGTATGAGAACATCCACAGATGTGTGAATGGTTGTGTATTATTTCACAAAAATCATGCAAGTGAGACTGAATGTCCGAAATGTAAAGAACTGAGGTATAGACCAGGGTTGAAATCAAATCCAACACCTAGAAATATTCTTTGCCACTTTCCGGCAATCTGATGATTACTTCGAATGTATAGATGTCGAGACATTATTGAGATTATGAAATGGCATGCCCAAAATAAGAGCACTGATGGAAAACAACGGTTTGTGGTTGATTCTAAGATGTGGATGGAATTTGACAAAAAAATGGCCCAATTTTTCCCAAGATCCTCGTAATATAAGGTTGGGTTTAGCTCTAGATGGGGTGAACCCATTCTCAGATTAGAGTACTAAATGGTCAACTTGGCCAATGTTTTTGATAAATTATAACTTTCCTCCATGGTTAGCAACCAAATCATTTTTCTTGATGTTGTCATTGAGTATACCAAAAAAGAAAAGTGTGACTTCAGATACAATTGATCTTTATTTAGAGTAATTATTTGATGAGCTAGCAAATTTGTGGAAAGGAATTGAAGCAATTCAAATTTTAAGGGACAATGATTCAATCTAGTTCACTTTAAGAGCTTCTTTATTGCTTAGGATACACGATCTTCCTGCATATGGCACATTGACTAGTCTCAAGTTCATGGATACCGTGGATGTCATGCTTGCATCTTTAAGCCTTTTGTGAGGCACTAAATTAGTTTGTGTAAGTGTATTTATTGTGGACATCATGCTTCCCTTAAAATGGAGCATCCACATCGTCGATAAAAGTCATGTTTCAATGGTTAGGAAGAGAATCGTGAAGCACCATCGACAATAAAAAGTGATTAAATTATTCAGAATGTAGAAAAAAGAATGCAATTTATTGAAAATGGTGGCATTCTTGGTAGTAAAAATGATCCACTCAATGATAGTGGTGTAAAATGATGGTGCATATTCTATAAGTTTCCATACTTTAAGCATATAACCATTAGGCATATTGTTGACTTTATGCATTCTGAGAAAAACATAGCTTTTGCTATTATAGAAACTCTTTTTGGTGCATATGATACAGTGTCATCACACCTAGACCTTCAAGAACTAAAGATTCATCAAAATATTTGGGTCGAAAAATATGGTGATGGAAAATATAGAAAATATATTCCTCCTTATGTGTGGAAAAAGGAACAACGTGCACAATTCTTAACGTTGATGTCTTAGACTCGCTTTCCTACTAGATATGTGAGTAGTAATGTTAGAAGGAAAACTGACAGTGATGGCTTAAGAGACCTCAAGACCCATGACTATCATTTCATAATCGAGGATATGTTACCTATTGCAGTGATATCAAGTTTGGAAAAGGGGCCAAAATTGGAAATTATAAGGTTGGGCCTAATATTGAAGAGAATGAGTATGCATGTGTTAGATCCTTCAAACTTTGATAATTTGAGGGAAGAGGTTGTTGAAGTCCTTTGCTTATTGGAACGAGAGTTTACACCAACAATATTCAATATTTCTATGCATCTTATTACACATATGGAACATGAACTAGAGAATTATTGCCTGATAAGAACTAGATGTATGTACCCTATAGAACGATATATGAAGGTTCTAAAAATGTTTGTTCATAATAAGGCAAAACCAAAAGGTAGTATGTGTGAAGGATATTCAATGCAGGAGGCCATATGATTTTGCACAGAATATATAAAGGATTTTAGTAATGTCAATCAACGTGTATGGGATGATGATGAAGACGAGAGAGTTGCAGGAGAAGTATTAGAAGGAAATGGACGTCACTTCAAGCTATCAGATGAGGAAAGAGTTGTGATACATGCCTATTTTCTTCAAAACACATCCTCATTTGATAAGTGGTGCACGTGAAATATTATTTACATGATAATTTATTGATTTAATTTCATTTAATAGTTAAATTATTATCATTCTTACTATCTTGTATGTTCATACTCTATGTAGAAAATACATAGAAGAGATTCGAACATGGACGCGTCCATCTCGAAAGCGTACACTTTAGGATTTGAATATTGGAGATGGTTCTTTTCCAAAATTTGATGATTGGATTGTCGATGCAATTAGTGATGCACGACAAGAAGGACGAGATATAACGATCAAGGAAATTGAGCTTTCACGACCTCCAAATATATCAACTAATTCTTTCAGTGGGATGTGGGCCTATGGTAGTCATTTAAGAGTGGAAGAAAAGGACACATGAAAGGAAAATTGTGATTGTATTGTTAGTGATGAATTTCATCACGACACTGAAAATAAACTTTATCTTGGATTCATACAGGAAATTATTCAAGTTGATTATGGTGAGACTAGTCCCATATTATTAAAATGTAAATGGATCAAACGATTCACAATACAACGTGATGAGTATGGATTTGTACGTGCAAATACGCCCCAAGTTTTATCAAAGACTGATGAGCTGTATGTTTCCCCTCTTCAAATTACCCAGTCATTTCTAATTGATGATGTAACAATCCCAAGATGGTCGTATGTCATTCAAGTAGAGTCTCGTTTGAAAAGGAAATTCATGGAATATGTTGATACAATGGTTGATGATAAATGTACTAGTTTACAAGAAACATTGGAAGAAGAAGATGAATATGACAATAGAGTTGTATTTGAAGAATAAAATTTGATTCCCAATGAAGAGACTGAGATAGAGAATGTAATGCACGGTGAGGAAAATTTATTGTATGAGGACGATGGAGAAAATGAAGCATATGCATACACGAGTGAACATGATTGTGATCTTGATGGCAATGCAAATCATGACGATGGTGATTTGTCACCTTAAATTTATGGAATAAATTGTCACTATGCAAATTGGATTTTATTGTTTTGGCCATGGGATTATCCAATGGTTGTACTAAACTCTGTACTAATATTTGTATGGATTTTATTGTTTTTTCCATGGGATTAACCATATACTTGTTTTCGGTACTATGCAATGTTTCAAATATGATTTCATTATGTTCCTTACTATCAAATTATGTCTGAGAAATTATATGAATGGATGTTTTTGAGTTTCAGTGTTAACAAAAGATGGAAGAATTATTCTTTGACTATATGCCATCATGATATACAACACACACACACACACACACACACACACACACACACAGGTTGTATATTAAACAAGACTTTTAGATACATGATTTCATAGATTTCAAAGGGTATTGACCAATAGATGTCTGTGCTTGAAATATATTCAATCACTTAGAGTTTCAATGAAGAAATCATCAATAAACTT
Source organism: Picea sitchensis (assembly GCA_010110895.2). Taxonomy (NCBI): domain Eukaryota; kingdom Viridiplantae; phylum Streptophyta; class Pinopsida; order Pinales; family Pinaceae; genus Picea; species Picea sitchensis. Next base: position 29,477 of record SNQJ01S0143861.1, read on the forward strand.
TTTATATTTTATCAACTTTTTCTTTTCTTTACCAAATGTCATCCAAATTATGCTCAAACTTGTGATACCTAACATAAATATATAAGGATTAAATCACCCTCAGAACTCAGTGTTACAATCAACCTTCAAACAATGATTACCAACAGTAGTAGATACCCTTTTGATCAAACTCTTGAACTGTTGTATCAACATAGAACACAGATTTATGGTGAGTTTATGTTTCAAATATAAAGTATGCCAATAAACTTAAATAATGCATGTCAAAATGGAACCTAAACAGAGACAATCACCTAGAATTAAGTGAAAATTAGTTCCCCTTGATTCATAAAAATAAGAAAAGAACAAATAAGTAACTCTCAAACTGACGATTCCTTTAATTTTAATTAATATTAAAATGTCCTTACCTAAATAATACTAATAAAAAAAAAATTAATATTAATTTATTTATTTTATTATTCTCTATTATTAATAGCACCACCAAATTCGATAAACAAACCCTGACCTAAAACACTAATTAAAACCTAATACACCATTATCTATATAAAAAAAAAACTTAATATTAACTTATAACCTATAAAACTACTAACCTTTCTTCATCAATAAACTTAGAACAATAAAACTTATTAATACACCTTCAATTAAAGAACTACCAATATTTAAATAAAATAAAAAAATTTAATAAAAATTTTAATAAATTAAAACCCTAAATAAAAATAATCTAAATTTGTTTTCCAAAGACTCCAACCGACACATAAATCTCTCCTCACCTTAAGTATTTATAACCAACTCTTCTCACCAATTAAAACCCAGGGTTCTTGTCCTGAAGATGGATCCTGATATGGATATGAAACGTCGACAATCCATTGCAATACTGTGGTTTCTCCGAACACGTCTGAAAACATTGGTATGCTCACATGCTTAATCAATTTTTCCCTGGGTTTCTTTCAGATTCACAATGCTCTTGAAACCCTCACGACTGAGGGATTTGTAGCTGTTCATGGAGACAATTTCAAGAGAATATGAGACAAGATAGTCTCCCTATAAAGAAGTAAGATTGTATCCATAGACCCATTTCATCTCCTCTATGCTTAGCACGCCTTTTGTGTGATTTTCTTTCAAAGTTAAATGGTAATGTTTCTAGACGTCCCATCTTAAGTAGTTGTCATATACCCTAAAACTCTTGTACACCTTCATGGAGGTTTCCCTTGTATCAATTCAAAGGAGTTTTAGAGGATCAAAAAATCCAGGTTGAGAAAATCAATGTTGTGAATCGTTGTGCCAAGTGAATGTAACATAGAAACACTTTTCCTTGTGAAACCTTGATTTCTGAGCTTTTCCTAGAACATGAAAATGGATATGCCATGAACCAAAGATGAGAACTCTTATAGTATTTTTTCTTTACCAATTATGCGACATTTTTGACATCTGTGAGAAGAAAACTTCTTAACCCGTTATCTAATTGTTGATGTTGTCACCAAAGGTGGCATTGCTACCATATGCTACTACCTTGTACCTCTCAATTTTAAACCCTTAGCATTTAAATCCAGATTCCAAATTAATGATGAACAAAGATTAGATTTGATGTCCTTAAAAACATTGATTCCTTTTGGGACATGGTCTTAACTTTTGGCCTTGGTTTTTCTATTTGCAAGCATCCCAAAAAAAAATGATAACATTTTTTTCTCAAAATAGCAGGTTGATCTTTTCCTATGCAACTTGGCCCCCTTGGAAAGCATACACATAACATTTATTTTCCATAATAAATGAATATGTGTTGAAGCTTCATAATGACTGCTTGAGGCCCTAAGGTGTCCTTTTTTACCTCTCTTGGGGTGTTATAATTTCCTTAAAGTTGCTTTGTGAAGGAGAGGATCTGCAATAAACTATTAGGGTTGTGCCATGTGTATTTTTTCGCTCTTTCCTAATTTTCCCCTTTGTCTTTTGAGCACTCATTATGGCTCTTGAAGTTCCCATAAGGAGTTATAGGGCCACTTTACATTATCTCCCATTGAGTCTAGATGATTTCCTTTATGCTAAGACCATCTTTACTGTGTTTTGCACGTTCATTAGGCTCTAAACAAGTCATCACATAGATACTCATGCATACGTTAACATGCCTAATTGTTGATTCAAGAAGACACATTAGAAATTGGTAGTGTATGCAAGGGAATAAGAGAAGAGCACACATGCACACACAGAAGTTCTCAATTGTACATATACTGTGTACTCTTCATATTACACAAATAGAAAATTATATTACATGAACATACAATCACTACATGTTGTTTTAAAAATTGCTTTCTTTGTAGCATTTTCATGGATTTGGAATGATAATAATAGGAATTCTAAGTAATAATTGATGATGGTAACTCCTTGCATAAGTAAACCATTAATGTAGTTTAAAGAAACACATCCTTGATGTTTACCTAATTTTATGTAACTAACATATATGCGATACCTTATTCAGTCTCACTGACAAAACATGTGTTATGAATGAAGCTTTAGGTTGCTGAATAAATGACAATGGTGTTGGGAATGTATGATGCACAGGGCTGTAAATAAGAGTAGTATGCACAAATTAGTTGGTTTGTCACCCCTCGACACATGGGTATCCCTACTTTGTTGGTTTCAAAGAAAATATATTTTGGGATACAAATGACTTGTTTTAGAGAAGTATGATTGTACTCTCTGGAAACTGGCTAGTGCTTTTGTCATTCTTATATTCCTTCCCATCTCATGAAATACATTTCAAAAATATAGAAAAACACCACACCTCTTTCAGTCTGCCTTGCCAACTGTCCTAACACCTGTATCATTGCCATTTGTTCTTGAGACTCGTTCTACATTCTAAGTCAACTCATTTCAATGCAACATAATATGCAACATTCATCAAATAAGGAAGATGAAATATTGGCATCACTTGCTTATTCTCATTCACAATCAGGGAGCACTACTTGATGTCCAATTCTTAATCCTTGATCAATTGGGTGATGCCAAATAGATATACTAGTTATTCTCAGGTTGCTAACATCATAGTTTTCAACTTCAAGCCAACTTCTTAACTTTTAAGTTTTGTTATAATAATCAAATTACCATGTTTCACCCCCTTGAATTGCATTATTTATAGATGTGCGACTAGTACGTTGCAAGAACATTGTATGTCCACCATCAGTGAAACGTGTCAGCAATAACACCCTTTATAAACAAGTATATTATTTTCTATGAATTCTTATGCAAATCCTATTCAATGTCAAATGTATCAGATCCTCTGGTAATGATTAACTTTTGAACCTTCAAGAACATGTTCGCTACTAAGTTTTGTTGCATAATATTGTTGCTCTATTAGAGATGCTTAATGTACCCTTTATGGTGCTTGTATTACAAATATCACTTTATAGTCTCTTTTAATCATTTCTGCAAAGGACAATGTTTGATACTATCAACAATCTGTCCAATTATTTTGAATATCAAGTAATTTCAGTTGGATTTGTTTGTGAGAGCTTTAGCATTTTCATTATCATTTTTTGTTATTATGTTCCATGTATCCTCTAAAGATTCTCTTGTTTTTTTTTCCAATGGTTTTTGTAGTGCTGATGCAATCGAGGATTTTACACAGGAGACCAAAAATCATCTATTGTCAAAGTGTCAAGGAAAGGGAACTGACTTTATTCGTGCAGTGGAGAAAATTGTTGAGGTATACCATAAGCTAAAGATGGAGAGGCAGGAAGACAACCAAAATACTATTGATGATCTAGAAGTTTATATTGTCATGGACCAGTGTTAGTCCATTAGTGGATATTCAGTTGAAAACTCATATTTGTTGCAATACTTGACATTTCATATAATATAATTTATGTGGTTTAAAAATTATCTATATGTTTGTACTTTATATTATTTATAAGTGTTGTAATTAACTAATTAATGTGACAATAATGCATGATTCACATGTGTATTAGATGAACATGAATATTGTATGATTTTTTTTTAATTTAGACATAATATCATACTAAAAAATTATATTGATTAATACTAGACACCATTAAAACTACTAAAAAATAACGAGCACATATAAATGACTAAATTAGTGACCAAACAATGAGAATAATGAACACGTAGAAAACGACTAAAAATGACTAAATTAGTGACCAAATAATGAGAGATAAGTGACCAAAAAATGAGAGATAAGTGACCAAACAATGAGATATAAATGACTGAAATCTGCATATAAAATGACCAAAAAATGAGAGATAAGTGACAAAATAAAATGACAAAAATTCACATTTAAATGACCTAATGACAGTTTTTGTGGCTAATTTCCAATCTCTTATCACGCGACCAAAAATGTGGTCATATTTAGTTTGGTCATTTATAACTTGTCTTGTGGTCATTAATTTGGTTATATATTTGGTCATTGATTGTCACAATTAATGACCAAATTAATGACCACAGTGACAATTAATGACCAAATATATGACCAAATTAATGACCACAAGAGAAGCTATAAATGACCAAACTAAATATGACCACATTTTTGGTCATGTGATAAGAGACCAAAAAATAGCTACCAACAATCACCAAATCAAAAGTGGTAATTTATATGCGGATTTTGGTCATTTTTTTTGTCACTTATCTCTCATTTTGTACTAGTGGAGAGTTCTACAAAAATATCCTAAACTTTTGGATAATAGATGAGCCCCTTAGGTTCTCCTTAGGTTGAGGGCTAGCTAAACATGTGCTAGCGGTGGCAAATTTATTCTAATGTTTTGTGGCACTCTCTATCTATGACATGCAAACTTCAACATTTTTACCCATTCAGAAAACATATAATGTGGTGTAAACATTTACCCTTCTAGCTTAAGGAAAAACATTTAAAGTTCCACATTGTCGATGTGTTAAGTAATTTAATGACAACCTCGTTGATTGGACAAATTTTTTACGTGACAACCTATATTAACCATAACATCCCTAGTTCTAATCCCTACGAATTATAATGTAATTGTATAAATGTGAATTAGGCTGGTGAGCCGATGTGTTGGGAAGATGAGCCCGTATCGATTTAATGTGGATAGGGGTCGAATTGCATATTAAGAACATTGAAATAATTAATAAAAGTAATAATTGTTGGTTGTGATACAAAATAAATGAAGAACGATGGGGGGATACGATTCCACAAGACAAAGGGGGGTCCAATGGGGAACTATTCATGGGTATTAATCCAACCCATATTCCTGAATTATTATCTTTTTGTATAACCTTTTAAATTGTTGTTGAGTGTTCCTAAAGCCAATCATTAAACTCATGTAAGAGGGTGGGTGTGAGTGGTCACATCTTGATCCAGGTGTATATTGGTGGCCACCAACCTATTCCAATTGGCTCACATACATATTTCATCTTGGTAGTTTCAATTTTCATCTTGGAAGTTTTTTTCTAACTTTTCGGGTCCTAAACTTTTGGGGTTGTTTTGAGGCCCTAAACAACATTTTTTGGGCCCACCACAGTCAGACTACTAATGAAGTTAGAGTGTGACCAAATAATGTGTATTCCTTGGATAGACCTTTCCAACGGGCTACCATGTGTCTAAAATGAAGATTGTATGCAAAAGTTACAACCCTGGGAAGTTGTTGTACCAACTTACCGCAACGGGGCCCACATGAATTTTGGCGCTTCATCTCATAAGATTAGGTTTTTGGATGTCTAGGGTTTTGGAATTCATGTTTGATGTAAAAACGCCTTTGGATCTTCATTATACTAATATTCTTACGAATGAGCGTAGTCGTCACATCTCTTCTAAGAGATAAGCTGCCACCATTCTAGCAAGCTTATTTCAGTCTGCATTTTACATTTTCAACATATTTCTTATTTAATAGAAGTCAAGTTTTATTGTATCTATGTTAGTATTCACCATGTCTCTGAGTTAATATTATATATCTATGTTTTCTTTTCGTTCCGCTCATAAATCCAGATCAGTGATATCAGAGCGGTCTAATCCTTGTCATTTAGTGCATGTCCCTGACGAGGTCAGGGTATAGAGAGCTTGTTTCTCTTGAGGGAAATTGCTCTTGTACACCCAAGAAACCTTCCATGACGGGAGAAAAGAAAGATGATGGGACATGATATCCTTTCAAAATGGTGCTCGAGTAATCTCTCAAGCAACAAAGGAACGAGATGATGGACAACATTGCACAAATCCTTCAACTATTGTCAACAAGCGACACATCTACCTCAAGCAAAGGTGCCACCCCCTTCAAGGTACATATCAATTTTGATAATCCTATATTTGAGTTAAAATAGATGCATATGTTGTAGATAAATGATCAAGCCTTCTAGAAGGGTATTTTTTTGTCCACAACTTTTTTGATAGAAAAAAAATTACATTTGCGCTCCTCAAGGTTGTCCCCCGTGTCAAATATTGGTGGGAGACTTTCTATGAGCAAAAGAAAATAGAGGGGTCTACATTATTTGTAGTTGCACCCACTTGGGGTTCCTTCATGGATGTTATCAAGGAACAATACTACCTTGTTGGAAGTTATGACGACTTATATACAAGATGGACCTCACTACGGCAGGAAATGGACCAAACAGTGCTAGAGTTCACCAATGTCTTCCATACCTTGCGCACCACGCTGGGTATCAAAGACTCAGAGTGAAATTTGGTGCTCAAGTACCGTGATGGTATGCATAGATACATCTAGACATAAATGGAGTTTTTGGACATTTCATCCTTAGGCACGACCTATCGATATGCTGTCAAAATCGAGCAGAAGCTTAATTAAAAGACGCAACAATTTGGATATGCAAACCCCTCACAGCAAAAGCAGGGAAATGGCGGCCCCAACCTGCATAACAAAGGGTAGAGAAAGGATGGGAAGCCTGAGGACAACCAGTCCAAACCATAAACAAAGAAGGACAATGGGAAGGCAAAGAAAGACATTGGGAAATGGTGTGAGTTTCATAAGAGACCCTGGCATAACACTGTTGAATGTCGCTCAAAGTAGTCATTGATGGTTGAGGTGAAAGCCTCTTAATCAGATGCAGTCTTTGAATTTGAGTCAAAACTAAGAAAAGGGAGATAGATCATTGATGTAGAACCTAATCCCACTGTTGCTACCACCACCTATAGGGTCCATCCCAACGAACCTGATGAACCAAAGGAAGGTGAGTGCCTCTTTCATACATAGATATGGGTGAAGGGTACTTCGTTGCACTTCATAGTTGATAGTAGTAGCTAGAATAAACTC
>SNQJ01S0143862.1:0-18104 GCA_010110895.2 Picea sitchensis
GATCTGCAGCAACCTCCACCAAGTGTACGCATAGCTGGAAGGAGACGTGCACATACCAGCACAGGAGATCTGGATCCCACCGTCACCGAAGGGCAGCTCAACGACATCTTCAGTCAGATTGTCCCCGTTCTTTCCGTTCGCGTCTGCAGAGATCAGATCAACAGGAACTCCCTCGGTTATGCCTACGTCAACTACAGCCATGCCCAGGATTGCTCTGCGTTGAGAAATATTGACAAGTTCATCATTCATTGAACATTCTGGGTTGATTTTTGACCAAGCGTGCGTATAGATTATGCAAATTGGAAGGAAGGGGAGCGATTAAAGTTGGGAACGCTGAGACCCTTTGATTTGATAAGTTCATTGGGGAAATCAAACGAATATGTTGGGTGAATAACCATGCGGAGATTCTGAAAACGTGGTTATCATTCGAAGGAACATCTACGCAGACAGGTAAATGTATTGGAGCTCTGGCATTTGTTTTAACATTTCATACAGAAACTCTCGCAACTGTGCTTTCCCCATACAGATCATCCCCTATCCATATGCATCGATGAGAAAGAGATTTTGAAGCGTTGGATGATCATAAATAATCTATTGCAACAAATAATGCCTTGCAGAAGCTGCAATTAACGAGCTTATGGTCCAAACTACTCTCAGCTTCAACCCGCCATCGATGTAGAATGATTCCATGATATTGTCGTTATCATCCAAACCCTCATTAAATTCCTATGTCCTCTGAATAGCAGAACGAGGTTTTTCCTTGAATTCTTCTCGCAGAAATACGATGTAGATCCCAAGATCACGTAGATCTCAAGTGTACTTCCAAATTCGGCTCTCAATGAATGTGAAAGTTGCAAATTTGTTGTCCGTTTTTGGTGATTTTGGCACTCCTCAATAGCCAGTTAAGCAGTCTTGACTTTTTGGTGATTGGTTTGATTGAGATCAATTTGAAGGATACTATGCAGTCTTTGAAACTTCTGAACGATCTCATTGATCTCAACAATCTGATCTGCAATCATGCTCATTGATCTCAACTCTCCGATCCGTGATGTGCTCAACAAACACGTCACAAATAGGGCCTCTCTAATTTGAATTGGATCGAAGTTCTAGGAATCTCAACCTCTTCTTGCACTCATCAAATCCTGCCACAGTCCATTTTTTGAGATTGCCCAAACTCAAGAGTTATGTCAAGTAGCAGAGTGGGCATGGAGCTCTAGTGTGAGAGTAGAATTAGAGGCCGAGGTATGTGTATGAAAATGGGGTAACCTATGAGGAATGCGCTGCCTCAACAGCTGAAGAGTACGCTACAGAGATGTCACTTTTTGAACATTTTGAAGTCAGAAGATTTATTTTCTTCTTTTGAAAGGGAAGATTAGTTCTTTTTCTTCTCACTGTAATAACATCCTTGTATTCTTGTAATTCCACATTCTCAAAGTCTTTGTAAGTTAAGGATGATGTATGAGAGGTCCAATATATCTTTTGTAAGAGAAAACATTGAATACAATATTTAGTTTGATGGTTGATTTGTTCTAAACCACCCCGAAATTGAATAAGGGGGTCTAAGGTACCCTTGAATAAGGTACCCTTCTCCAACCAATAATAACACCTAAAAACAGGCACAATACTCCTCATGTTAGGTAATCTTCCACATGTTAAGTCTGAACACAAAAAGTACAAGCATGAACAGCCAAGAAGAATACCCTAACCAACAACGAAGTGAGTAAGGCCAGTTCACACCTGCTCTAATACCATGTTGAGATTCATGAGAAAAGAGAGAAAAAATAAGTTTATTAATGTCCGATAAATGACCAAAGGTAGGTCAACGAGACTACATAGTACATAAGTGGCAAGACAAAGTAAGAGTGCAAAGGAACCAACTAGCAAACCCTAACTTTGCATAAAGAGTAAATAAACCCCCACTAGGAAAAAATAACCCAATAAGCCCTATTTCTACAATAAGAAAGAACAACACTAGGCCAACCAAGAGAAATCCCTAGAGAGAGAGAGAGACAAACCCTAGCACAAGCACGCTATAGAGAGAAATAACCCTATGTTGAGTTGATTAGGTCGACCTAAACCAAATCTAGAAATACAATAATAATGATTACAATTTAAGGTTGATTGTGGCCAATAGTGAAGATTACAGCATTTTCAACATTCTCAAAGCCAAAGCCAAATGCCATCTCCTCCTATTCCTACAAATCTTAGTTGTGGCATATGGACATTCTTTTTCCAATGTGTCCTTTCCAAGCTAGGTTGGGAATCGGGTCTATGTAGGGAGCAAAAAAGGTGTGTGGAAATTTTAATTCTTAGTTATAACCTTGATCAGTTCACTAAATGTTGCTTTCTTTTATCTTTTTATAAATCTTATTATATTTTATCATCTTAAGTCTAGACTCTTGACCCCTTGCCACTACTAGGGTTGGTAGAAAAACTTTGGCAAGGGAACACAAGAACTTAAGAGATTTGTTATTTGAATCTTAAGTCAAACTTGCAGTACTTCTAGTTACAAGCAAAATTGAAGTATATTTAAGAAAATTCATTCCAAAAGGCACAACCGATTAGCACAAAAGCGTTTGAATGACCTTGTATGTGCCCATTATAATCTTTGACTTCACAATACACAAATACAAGGTGAGAAACTTGAGACTCGTTCCAATTGATCTAAGCTTTTGAATTTAAAGTTTTGATTTATGTAGTGTCCCCCACTACTAAACCCATAAAAAAAATTGATACCATTAATTTAAATGCAACGCATCATGCTAAAAGCGCCCATACATTTAACAGCAATAATTTAAAAGCTTCAATGTAGTAAAATTAACATTCACACAGCCACATACAACTGCTTAAAACTCAGAGTAAGCACACAACAAATAGAACGTAGAAATATAAACTATGTAACAGAGATAAACACTTACTTTTAAACCAAATGTGCAACCGGCTGCAGGGGACAGACGTTCCACCCAACCATAGATTTGTTGCTCCAAATCTCAGCAACAAATCACCCCCAAGCTGGGGCTACGAATCCACAAGAAAGGGTGTCTCTCCACTGCCCACTCACAACCCACAACAGACTGATTTTTCCTACAGCTATCCCAATCCACTAACTCTCTTCTCCTCAACCTGCACAACCCAAGGAATGGGATCCCCCTTCACTGCACACAGTCCCTCAAGCCTTCCCACTTCCCTCCAGGGTTCCAACACAAGTTGGCTAGGAATCTCTGTTGTTGGGGACTCTAGGGATGTCAGATGCAACAAGAAAAACACTCACAGCAACAAGCTAACTGTCACGGGGTAGTCTTTCACACAAAATCTCACTCTACAGGCCTAACAGCCTGCTTCTTCATGAATTTACAGCTCCAACAAGCTGCCACACATGCCCACTATGGCTACCTTCAAGCTCCAATTCTTTGTTCTCTCTTGCTGTCCCCAAAATCTGGTTGTAAAAACTTCCCTCTTTTCCCATACAAATTTTTCTTTACCCCCAAGCAAGTTGACTCTCACATTCCCCAATATTGATTGTACTTCAGCGCCATTGCTCCCAATAACTATGGGATGTAACTTCTCACACCCACCCTCTTGCATGTGTTTAATGATTGCCTTTTGGAACACTCAAAAGGAAAAATTAAAAGTTTCACTCAAAACGATAATTTTTGGAATGGTTTGAGATTTAAGACACATGAATAAAACCCCCTTAGACTCCTCTCTCGTGGAAACTCAACCGCCGTGACTCTCCATGTCCATCCCCAGTTGGCATCACATTTTATTTTATTATTTTTGATAGACAATGTTTACAAATTGCATCGCTTGTCCCACGGCCATATATTATATCTACATAATACATCACTAAGTGGGGATTAAAAACAGGGATGTTGCAATTTAAATCAGTACTACATAATAGAGTTTAAATAATAAAGGGTTCAAAATTCAAGATTCATTGGTCAAGAAGGCTCCTCTTTTTCACCCGGAGGACTTGAAGGACCATGAGGCTAATGCAGACCAAAGGAGAAAGTTCTTAATTTAAAGTTAACTTTACAGGTATTAGAAAGAGGCTTCCAAATCCCATTTTTTTATCATATATGACATATTGTATACATGAAATTTGGGATATCAATTGATATTTGAAGTTGTATGGATTCATGGACACGAATTTATTTGATATCAATGAAAAATTATTTTTTCATCAAAAAATTGTGTATTTCTTAATAATTTTGTACATGTCATTTTTTTCTTGATCTGAGTCAGAGTCTTGAATCTTATGCCTCACTAAGGCTTTTCTTGATCCAAGTTTGGTAACTTCTTTAGAAATTATTAGTTACTTCAGTTATCCTTCATTTCTACTTGGTCTGACAATTAAACATGCTTCTTGCAGAACCACCAAAATACTTAATGCTCTCGATCATCCCTTCTTGTAAGAAACTATAACCCTACAAGCTGGCAATTGAATTGTTCGCAAATCATAAATGTGAATTATAGCTCTTCAAGTCATCCTTCAAGACATATTTCCAATTCAAATATTACCCAACAACTTAAGAATACTTCCAGCATTAGTCACGGACATCTAATTAATGGTTCTACACTGCCATAATCTCTGATATATTAGTTTCTATTAATAATCTAGCTACAAGTGAAAATATGGTGGACCTGTTACAAAACCACACCAACTGACAATGAATTGAAATCCCTGTTAAACAACATTGTAATTGAAAATAAATCCTACGCAATCTTGTTTTAAATGATAGGCAAATGCAAAACCAAGCTACCATGGGTTATGTTCTGAATCCCCTCAAGGGATCAAGCCTTGGAATACTTCGAATTTGATCAAACAGAACTATATGTGGAAACTGTTGGCCAACCTTCTTACACTCTACCTAGACTTGTGAATATACACACTTTAAATGCAAATCTATCAATGCACTTCATCAGCTTCACACAACACAATACCTAAGTTTGTGTTTCCATTCCTATTGAACACTTTGAACATCAATGTCAATTATAGGTGTACTTCTTTTGATACCACATGCTTAATGTTCCATCAGCACACAATCACAAAAAATGTCATACCAATCTCATTGCTCTAGCCTCCAACTCTATCCTTGAAAACATATACTTACATGCAAAGTTTTAGATATATTGGGGATTTGACTGGATCCCAAGACCTTGAATTTGAAGAGAAACGAGGTACTATCAGGCTGCTAAAACAGATCTGTCTTTGATCAGATTTTAGCTCTAAGTTTTATCTTCCAGAACTGTCCTTTGCTGCCCTTTAGGACAGCAAACTGTTTGGTTACTTTCTGCGGATAATTTTATTTGTTAAGTGTCCTTTTGAGGTGCCCTTGCAAGTGTTTTTCATACCAATGATTAGCACATACAATATAACTCAAAACACATAACACTCCTCGAGATCTTTACAACTCTAAATGCTGTTCTAACACTTCTAAGCATGCATGAAATTGACACATGTTTTTGGTCAACATGACCCTGGAAAAACCCCCATGGGGAAAACTAGTTTGGAATAGATGTATATAGAAGGCCTCAAATCAAAAAGTACAACACGGAAAACATTTACAAGTGAACCTGGTACAATCTAAGTCACAGGGTTCGCCGAACTTGAACCTTGAGGTTCGAAATTCGACAAACCTCAAAAAAAAATTCAAATTCGTCCAGATTCGCCGAACCTCAAAGACGAACCTGATCACGAACCTAAACGAACCCGAACCCTAAGACGAATTCAAACCCTAAGTTGAATTTAAACACGAATTTTTTTGGGGGTTCGGCATGAAATTCGATTTAGGGTTGGGAATTTCAAAAACGTGGTCAAAGTAAAAAAAACAGAGCTTAATTCGAGCTCGGAGTCTGCCCGCCGCATTGGAACCCTCGCATAATTTTCATTAAGAAATCACCCATTCCCACCGCATTGGAACCCTCACTTAATTTTCATTAAGAAATCACCCATTCCTCGTACAATCGACACAAACCTGCCAAAATAATTATTGTGGCTTGTCTCTGTAATTTTAGGACATTCCCTCCTGTGAAATTCCGTTCAAATCCGGATTCCGGCATAAAATTTAACTTCTATAAGGTGACAGGGGATACATAAGAATGGTCGCATTGATGGCATTACTCGTCCTATCTTCAAAGTGTGGGGGCATATCCTCAATTTTGAGGACTGCCTTCCGCCAGTTCATACAAAGTCAAACAAACACAATAATCACATTTACAGTTTACTCATTGTGTCTTCGAAGTGTGGGGGCATATCGTCAATTTTGAGGACTGCCTTCCGTTGGTTCATACAAAGTCAAACAAACACAACAGTAAATTCCCTAATTACGATCATGTCATTCCTATGAGGTTTCCAAAATTCCAAACAAAGTCTACAAAATACTTACAAGTCCCATTTTTAAAAGACAAAATCAACATTCCTCGTGCGAAAGCATTATGAATTCTCTAACTATAAGACTAGACGTTGAATGCTTAACCATAAAAGTTTGTATAACATTATTATAAACATAGATGATATAATATTAATCCTTGAATTCGTAATAATATTAATATTAATTATTTGTATTAACATTATCTACTTAGCCCCCGGATGGGGTGACACGTAGCTCCATGGCGACAGGTGGACTCGCACTCAGCCTGGGCATAAATGCCGATGGCCGCCACCCACAAGTCTGCATTAACGATGGGGGACGGCCATAGCTGCAGCCGCAGGACGGAGGGACCTCTCCCTCGCGCGATCATTTACGACCACAGCGCACTCGGGATGGCAAGGGTTAAATGCGGGCAGGTGACCTCGGCTCCTGGTTATTTTGTTTTTTATATGCCCAGACAGAGCGGGATTGCACCTACCTCGGCTCTGCTTTTCGCTTGGACGCTCTGGTGCAGTCCAGCATTCATTGTGCCCCGGCATTCTGCATTTTCGTGGTATTTCTCTCTATGTGTAACGAGACAGAGTTGGCTTGCTCGTGCTTTGCACCTGCAATTGCTCTCGTCCTGGCTCATCTGCCTTTACCTGCAATTGCTCTGTTCCTTCACCATGGCTCGAAAGAGAGGCAGACCTCGCCGTGGCGCGGCCTGGGAGGCACATAAGGCGCAGCGACGACGGAATGAGCAATTGGAACGCGCCTTGGCTCTGGCGACCTCCATTCTTCGGAAGAAAGCCAGGGCAGAGAAATTGGCGCGGCTCGCCACCATTGCTGAACCGGGAGCTGGCTGTAGCCGAGATGTCAAGGCTAATACACCGGGAGCCCGGCAGGAAGCTGGTACTGAGGAGGAGTTTCCCCCCTGCATAGTGGTGGAAGACCCGTTCATGGAGGACCTGTCGATTGCAGAGAAGACCCGCGCCACTGAGGCGACTCATCTGGAGGAACACAGACCCATTCCGGCACAGGAAGACGATACCCCCGGCTGCATTGTGGAAGAAATCCCCTGGCCCGGTGACGACAATTTCAGCTGCCATGACATACAGGTGAATGAAGCAGGCACGAAGGGTGCAGAGGTTGATGCGGAGCAGAGGGTGTTCGAAGCTGATTTTGGAGTGGTGGTGGACGTGGGTGGCAGCATGCATGGCTCTCTCCTCCGGGAAGAGCACCTGGCTCTAGTGTTCGACCTTCGTGGCCACTTGTCTGACCTGGAGCATCGGGCCCTCCTCATGGGCCAGCGCACGGACATACTCCTCGATGCATTTTCCAATGCTCCAGCTAAGCGGAAATGCCCCCTCTGCGCGCAAGCATTCGCCATCCTGGCTGGGTCCACGCGGCAGACTGGCAAAGACGACAGGTCACCAGGCACCTAGGTTTTTATGCTCTCTTGGTTCCTAGTTTTATTATGTTACTGTTTTGTGTGCATTTAGACTATAGACATCTGTCCTGGTTTCCTCCGGGCAGGACAGATGCTACTCTATCTTTATGTTTTATCATGCTACTGCTACTTGCCCTCCACCTATGCTGGTTTCCGATAATCGACAGCATTTTGGGTGACATCAGACCTACTCTTTTGTATACTCTGTAAAAGTTTTTTGTCTATCTAATATAGCAGGTTCCACTTTTTTATTTAAAAAAAAAAACATTATCTACTTAGCATTATTATTGGTTTTTTTTAATATTATTGGAATAATATCCATTTTTTATTATTAATTATGTTTTTTATTAATCAATTAATATCACCTTATTATTTATTATTTAGACTATTAATTATTTTATTTGTGTGCGGTTTTATTATTATTAATATTTTATTAATTTTTAATTAGTGGTAGTAATATTAATTATTAATATTGTATTATTTTTTAGTTTGTTTTAATAAGATTATTATTTGGTATTAATTCTTAGTAATAATATTATCTATTTAGCATTTATAAATATATATATATATATATATATATATTCAAACCTTATCGAAAAATTTGAACTCGCATCGAACCTCATCCTTGTCGAACCCGAACTCGAACTTGAACCGTGTGACATATGGTACAATGGCAACCCTTCTCGAAAGCCTTGGAATCCCTTGAAGATGTCCCTGCTAGCCTCTTGAAGCAAGGCACCCTTTGCCTTGGTGCACCCCTCTTGCTTTGCTAGCCTTTGGTCCTCTTCCCTTGTGCCTTTGCCTTGACCTTGCCTTTGCTTGTGCCTTTACCTTGCCTTGCCTTGCCTTTGCTTTGCCCTTGTTGAAGCTCCCTCCTCTCAAGAGTGCCTCCCTCCAAGTGATGGTGCGCACTTAGCTCAAGTGCACCCCTCCTCTAGCCACAAGAATGCACCCTCCTTCACTCTTGCGCCCTCTACACCCTAGAGTGCGTCTAAGCATGGTGAATGAGTCTCCTCCATGAAATGGGAACCTCACTCAAGCTAGATGCGCCCTTCCTCTCTCAAGAATGTGCCCTCCTTACTAGCAAATGTGCCCCCACTCAAGGTGAATGCGCCCCTCCTCAAGATGTAGCTCACTCCTCCATGGAAGCCTCTCCATGCAAGCTAGCAACAAGCTAGGGCTCCTCCCAAACCCTTGACCTCATGCACCCTCTCCTCCTCAAGATATGCACCCAAGAGCTCTCCTCCTCCTCTCCTCTCAAGTGAAGAATGAATCTCATCTTTGCCCTATTCCCTCCTTTAGCCTCTCTTTGGCCAAACCCTAAAATATCAATGGCCTAGATCCAATCTAGAAATGTCTAATCAATGGGTGAGATTTAATCCTAAAATCTCACTTAGGAAACCCACTTTCCTTAGTTTGCCTCATGTCCTTTAACTCACCCACAAAGTGAATTAAATATCACTTTAAGGACTTAAGTGACAAATTTCACTTTTGACTTAAACCCCTAAGTCAAAGTGAAATTAGAACATAAAGTAAAGTAATGAGGGTAATAGTCTCCCCCTTTGTGTGTAGAGACTCACAAACACAAGGGGACCACTTTCCAAGGTACCCAAATCTCAACAGAATTTTGGTTGATTGGTGTGTACCATGGTTGATTAATAATGGATACTTTGTCACATGCTTGCATGAGTGTGAGTAAAAGGTGGGTAATTACGATTGAAGCTAGGAATGGCCCAATAAAAGTTAAATGGGGTAGACGCATATATGGCCATCAATATCTAACCATGCTTAACTTTAACCATCTTAGCTTCGATGTTGGATATCTGCATGCAAGAAATTCCTCAAATTCTGTAACCACTCTTCAAAGCCATTTATACCGTTTCTGGAATCATATCATTCTAACATGTCCTTTTACCTACAATTATATTCTGACCAGCTGTATACATTATGTCCATAGGGTATATTGCATGTTTCATGGTTGTCTGCTAAGTAATGAATTAATTACTTCTTCTAAATCCACAACTAGAAAGCTTCTACGAGGAATGACTCCATTTGTGTATATCAGATATCCCAAGATTTGTTGTTCCCTGTTCAGTGTTTATCTCTCTTTCCAAGATAAAAGAATTACACTTGAAATTTATTCATCATCTACAGAATCAAGACAAATTATAATAGAAGAATGATGGTACCTGCCAGTTTTCCAGAGTTCATAAAGTCCAGTTCCACGAATTACTAGGGTGGGATAGATCTTAAGGCCATCGGCCCTAAATGCAGGGTTCTCAAAGAACTCCCGAAAACTCTCCATATCTCGCTCCACACCAACATTTGGCAAGTCAGGCATCATATGTGCTACCACCTATCAAAAAAACAAGTGCAAATATTAGGAACCTGCGAATGAAACATGAAAGCACTCCAGTAAACCAGAGTTACTTAATTCTAGGATTTCCTTAGATCGATATAGATCAACTGATGTTAGATCAATCTGTTTAGGTGATAATCATAATGTAGATGATGGGAAACAAAAAACTGGGGTATATGCAGAACATCCTGATGATCAAAGGTCATGAATGTTGAAAATCCTGATCATTTTAGATTGGCTGTGTATTAATATCAAAGTTCATCCTTTATCTTTTTCCCATCAATATAGATCAACTGATGTTAGATCAATCTGTTTAGGTGATAATCATAATGTAGATGATGGGAAACAAAAAACTGGGGTATATGCAGAAAATCCTGATGATCAAAGGTCATGAATGTTGAAAATCCTGATTATTTTAGATTGCCTGTGTATTAATATCAAAGTTCATCCTTTATCTTTTTCCTAATATCAAAGTTCATTACCAACATGAGAAGGAAGAAGTGGAAAGCTTCTCTCTTATCTCTCAGGAGCAAAGATAACATTGAATACAGGTAAATTCTAGGATAAACCACCAGAGATGACTGAAAGGTTGACTTGCATGGCATCAATAATAATTAATACATAATGGCAAAGAATGTTTGAGTTAGACAGAAATCAAGATTCAGACCAGGAAGATAACTACCTTGAAACCAGCATCCTTTGCCAGGCAAAAGCAATCAGCAACTGCAGCCACAGTGTGCCCCCTATTTGTGTCACGTGCAACATCCTCGTAAGTACTCTGGACTCCAATTTCTAGACGTGTGCAACCATATGATAACATTTGTCGTAGATGAGGTCCAAGACAGTAATCAGGTCTCCTGAGAGCAATCAAAAATTACAACAAAATAAAATAGATTTAGGCTACATTTCATCCTGCATTTTGAATAGAATACAATATGAGAGACAGTTTTATAAGGTCATAATGATATCCATTCTAAAATTTTCCAATACGCCAACATATAATTTCAGAAAAGGGCATCCATCACTGAAATGGCATTGTAACTTGTAAGTTTCGTTTCATTGTTAAAGTAGAAACTAAAAACTATAGCAAATTGCATCTTACGTTTCAATAGTCAAGCCAATACATTTAGTGGCACTGTGCTCTGAATAGCGCACAGCTTCCTCCACATTTGAAGAGGTGTGACCAGATAAAGCATCATGCAGATTTCGAGTGAAATAATCACGATAATCAGCTGGCAAAGACATGAAAGTCCCTCCCATCAAGATGAACTCCACCTGCAACATATTTATCTCACTGATCAGTTAATAATGAAAGACCAGAATAATTAATAGGGAAAAAAATATCTAAGTACACTGTTTGGAGTAAAAATAACCAACCTTGTCCACACTATGACCCAATCGCTTCAATTGATCTATCCGACTCCTTGTCTGAACATATGGATTATATCTGTAACCTCAAATTAAAAGCAGACCTAAAAAAGATGATAACCAACAATTAAAAGTAAAAGTATCTTATTGTACAATAAAAAACTGTATGCACAATATCTGTTATCAAGTGCCTTCAGTAAAAGCGCTTCCAACCAAGAATGCATAACAAATAATAGCACCTTTGCTTTCGCCTTATAAGAGAAGCCACTTAAAAACAGAAACAAAGAAAGAAAGAAACGCTTTCTTTTGGTCCCAAAAATATTCAAAATTCCTCCATATAACCTTTTCCTCTATGTTACACCAAGTTTCCATTACATGGGGATGCATACCCAGTACATCTACAGACCCCCCAAAACAATTCAAGGATGGCAGGCTACGTCAGGGGTAGAACATAGGGGACCCTGCCCCAACTATATAAATATTAAAAATATAATAATAATAAAAATAATCTATTTTTAGGATCATAGCCAAGCCAGACACCAAATTGGTGTATGAGACCCCCTTGTTTGTGGGAAAAGGGACCCCTTTCGCATGGCGATTTGACTGCTAAAGTCTACAGAGGTATACATACCCTACCCCCTCTGAATTTGAACTTGTGACCTCCAAGGAGGAAACACATGTTCTTAACCATTAGGCCCACTCGGGTTGTATAAACTTTTTAAAATAATCATTAATAATAAATACTTGATTCATAGTACATACATGAACGATGATACACAGTACATACAGTGAAAGTTCAGTATCTAATCCAATGAAAACGCGCTCAAATCCACTGCTATTATGATTTTTCAGCAACCCAACCACTGACCAGCAACAGCACTTTTGGACCCAACCTACCCAGTACTTATGGACCGAACATGGTACATAACTGGTACAGAGTCCCAATCCAGAATGTGCAACCATGTTACACCGCTTTTCCTTGAGAATTCCTTCTCTTTCTGCATCATTGTTCATGTTCCTATTCTAAATTATCCTTACCCAAGACATAGCTCGATGCCAAACTGTAATTGTGACATATTTTTATTCTTAGTTTGTATCTAATAATATAGACTGATTATAATTATCCTGAATTATGGAAGTGTGCAGTTGTCTAATCTCCTGTTTGGAATATGACAGTAATGCAAATTCATCATTGGAAAGAACAGTGTTGAACATAGACACCACATTTTGCTTAAGCTTACATACCTACATACAGTGTCATTATCAGAAAACCTCTTCAATTTAAACCAGACTTGAGAACATAAATATGAAATGAAATATTAATGCCCACTCATAACCACCAAGGGTTAATAGAAACATACGACACAAACATGGTACACAAGTAAACAAATACAAGGGAATGCTTCAAGCAACTTCCTATAAAATAAAATAAAGGGACATTTAGCCCATATGTGCAAGAGCTGGCCTACAAGATAGCAACCGAAGAAGACTGAGTGATCAATGAATCTACATTATGCAAGTAATATCTACTGCAAACATCCTAGGTCGAGAAGCTGGTGATAAGACTGGATGAGGTCTTCTGCTGTTGTCTCTGTATAGTCCACCTTTAAATTGATCGATTATGGCACACCCATCATCATTAGATTGTTTCTGCTTGAAATCTTCTCAAGACTAAAAGAAGGATATGATGAGACAGACATGAGCTTTGTCTGTAGTGTTAAGTTTAATGTTGTTATTAGGTTATTTTCAATTTACTCAATGCATTTCCAAAACAACAGCATAAAGAGGATCACTGAAATAAACACAATCACAAGGTACACAGCATTTATCATGGGAAACCCTCATGGGGGAGAAAACCCAGCAAAAACTTCCTCAATAATAGATTGTCAATACAATGCCAAGACTAAGACCAAATCACGAAGAATAAACTAGGACTGAGCATGCGCCTCTCTTCTCCTTCCTCCTGCAACTGCAACTTTCTTCAAAAGATGCGCACTAGATGTGTGAGTGAGTGGATGAGCAAGTGAGGCGCCATCCTCACTTATAAATACTAGTTGAGGAGGCGCTAGGGTTATGTCTCTTCACTTTGTAGGGCCGACTTCTTCCAAGAGTGGTTAAAACCACTTTATAAAATCTAGAGGCTGACTTTACAAATACCACCATATAAATATGGTGTGACCAATCTACAAAAGGGGATTTGGTCTTATACAAGACCTGAGATGATCAATCTACAAAAGGGGATTTGATCTACAAGATAATAACTCAAATATAACTAGAATATTCTTCGAAGTTACAATATTTCAACACTCCCCCTTAACGAAAAGGGTAATCTACTGACATAACCCAATACAACATCATCAGAAGAGAGAGAGGGCAGCATCATCATCAACATCTGGAACAATGACTGGCACATCTATAAGTCATCGGAAGTTTTTCTCATCATCAATATCATCATTGTTCACAGCATTGAGTTGCAGTAGTATCATCATCATCAACAGCAGCACGAGGTTGAAACATCAACATCAATAGTATGAAGCTAGTACAACATCATCAACGGCACGAGGCTGATACAACATCATCAACATCATATGGCAACAGAATGAGGCAAGTGCAACAATAACATTTTGTGGTACTCTAACAGACCGTCCTTACCGGACCTTTGGGATCTACCAAGGAATCAAAAGATTCCCTAGGATATAAAATTCTAACAAGCTACCACGTGGTACTCTAACAAACCGTCCTTACCGGACCTTTGGGATCTTCCCAGGAATCATAAGATTCCCTAGGATATAAAATCCTAACGGAGCTACCAATACTGACCACAGCTAGCATATACATGCACAGGTACTCTGACAGACCATCCTTACCGGACCTTCGGGATCTGCCCAGGGATGATCAATCCCCTAGGATATAAAATCCTAACGGAGCTACCTGTTGTTGGTCAGGATACTATAGTATCATCAACATCACTCCCCCTTTCGAGGGAGGTCCTTTCGGCCAACACCAAGCTTGTCTCGGAAGTACTCAAACTTCACACGAGACAGAGGCTTGGTCAACACATCTGCAACTTGCTCATCTGTGCTAACATATTGGAGCTTTACAACTCCCCTCTACATCGTATAACAAATGTAGTGATACCGGATCTCTATGTGCTTCGACTTATCATGGAACACTGGGTTCTACGTCATCTTTATACAACTCTAGTTATCACATAGAATCACGGTGGCTTCCATCTCCAGCTTGAACAGACCTGTCAACAACTTCCGAAGCCATATGGCTTCACAACTGGCGAAACATGTTGCAATGTATTCCGCTTATGTCGTGTTGAGAGCAATACTAGATTGCTTCCTGCTTTGCCATGAAGTCATGGCTGACCCCAGACTAAAACAACATCCTGAAGTGCTCTTTCTATCAGAAGCACTTCCAGCCCAATCTGAATCAGTATAACCATACAATCTGAAGTCATGATCTCCAGTATAACAGAGACCATAATCCAACGTACCCTTAAAGTATCTCATCACATGCTTTGCAGCTACAACGTGAACATGTTTGGGCTCTACCAAATACCGACTCAAGGTGTTCACAGTAGCATCAACCAACTCTGACGAAGTATCAACCAGGAGCTTTAACTTTGTTTCCATGGGTGTGTTCATGGATTTACATTCCAACATGTCAAATCTCTTTAGTATTTCAATTGCATATTTCCCTTGGTTAAGGAAGATTTTCTTTGGGCTCTGCCAAACTTTAAGACTTAAGAAATAATGTATGAGGCCTAGGTCTTTCATCTCAAACTCTGCAATGAGCTTCTTCTTACAATCTGTGATGAGCTTTTCTTCTCTTGTTAAGAATAAGTCATCCACATACAGTAGCAATATAACTAGCTCATCATTCATTACCTTGAAGTAAAGGTTAGAATCAGCTTTACTCTTGGTAAAGCCCAAGCTCGTCAGGAAACTATCAATTCTGCCATACCAAGCTCTAGGAGCTTGCTTCAACCCGTACAAAGCTTTCTTCAACCTGCAGACATGAGTCTTTCTATCTTCAACTTCAAACCCTTGTGGTTGTTCTATATACACTTCTTCTTCAATAACAAC
Organism: Picea sitchensis; assembly: GCA_010110895.2. NCBI lineage: Eukaryota > Viridiplantae > Streptophyta > Pinopsida > Pinales > Pinaceae > Picea > Picea sitchensis. The sequence goes on from SNQJ01S0143862.1 coordinate 15,625, forward strand.
ATTTAAGAAGGTTGCTTTCACATTCATCTGGTGTAACTTCCACTTCATTTTGCATGCAAGGGCTATGATGGTTCTGATAGAAGTGTATTTGGCTACGGGAGCAAATGTCTCTTCATAATCAATACCTTCCTTTTGAGAAAAACCACGAGCTACAAATCTTGCTTTATGTTTTTCAATACATTCATCTGTTGCGTGTTTTATCTTGTATATCCACTTGGAAGATACCACATCTTTGTTCTTTGGTCTCGGAACTACTTCCCATACATCATTCTTTATAATGGACTAGTATTCTTTTGTCATGGCATCCACCCATTATTTCTTCTGAATGGCTTCTTCAAAGCAAGAAGGTTCCTTTTCTATGAGATCACACATCAAAGCCATATAATTGGAGAATGGCTTAGGTTTCTTGCTTTGTCTCATGGTTCCTTCTAGAGCACCATACTTCTCTCCATCTTGAATAAGTTCCCTTGCCCAAGCTGGCTTTCTCTTGTGAGAGATCGTCATCCGAGGAGGTTCTTGAAATTCTATCATATCATGATCTTCTGGAATCTCATCATCAGGGGTAGTTGTAACTTCCTTCACTGGTTTTGCAACTCTAGGAGCTACAAGTTCTTCTTCATATACTTCTTCAAGCTGGCATTTCCTTGATCTTTTGAGTGTTTCATCTTCATAAAAGGTTACATCTCTGCTGATCTCAATATGATGGTTACTTGATATGTAAATTTTGAAGGCCTTAGAGACCTCACAGTATCCAACAAATATTCCCTTCTTTCCTGAAGGATCCAGTTTAGTTCTCCTTTCTTTCGGAATGTGTACAAACATTGGACAACCAAATATTTTTAGATGGCTTACTTCTGGCTTCTTTCCGGTGAACATTTCTTCGGGGGTTTTGAATCCAAGTGCACTATGGGATAATCTGTTTTGGACATAAATCGTTGTTCTTGATGCTTCAGCCCATAAGTGCATTGGAAGATCTTGATCGTGAATCATAGTCTTTACTGCTTCCATATTTGTTCTATTCTTTCTTTTTGCTACACCATTTTGTTGAGGATTTTAGGGAGTGGTGAGCTCCCTCTTAATCCCAACATCTCTGCAAAAGCTTCCAAATTCATTTGAGGTGTACTCTCCTCCATTATCTTACCTGAGTATCTTGATTTTTCTTTCGGAGAGGTTTTCTACCAGGGCTTTCAATTCCTTGAACTTTCCGAGTACTTCATCTTTTGATTTCAAGAAAGAAACCCAAGTCTTACGAGAGTAATCATCAATAAATGATACATAGTATACATATCCGCTTAGAGAGGTTGATGGCATTGGACCACATACATCTGAGTGGATGAGTTCCAAGATTCCTTCTGCTTTACTACCGCTCTTTGGGAAAGGATTATTTATGTTATTTCATTGTGCACATCCCTTGCATACACCTTCATGATCAACCTTAAAGTCCAGTAAACCTGTAACTACCTTGCTTACATATGGTAAGGCTTTTTAGTTAATGTGAAATAGTCTTCTATACCAAAGTTCACAAGGACGTTTAGTACAGTGAATTAAGGCTACATCTGAGTGACCTTTTAACTTGTACAAACCTCCTTCTATTGTTCCAATAACAATTGCACCTTCTATAGTTTTTCCTTTAGGCCACATAAGAACTTCACCATCTATGAATGCAACCCTGAAACCTTTCTTATCTAGAGTTGAGATAGAAAGTAAGTTCTTTGTCAAACCTGGTACATAGAGTACATCCTTCATTCTCATCGGAGTTCCTGAATCCAGTTTGTAGGTGGATTCTCCCATTCCTTTGATAGGGTACTGATAATCATCTCCAAGTGAAACTTTTTGGGGGAAGTTCTTTTCTGTAAGGCTAGAGAGAATGTCTTTCTGACCTGTCATGTGCTTAGAAGCACCACTATCTATGAGCCAAGTATCCTCTCCATGTGTCATAGATCCTGAGAGAGCAGAAAACAAAACATAATCTTCAATTTCTTCTTTAGTCACCTTCTTGGGTGGCTCATCATCTTCAGCTGCATGGGCATGATGTCTTTTTTTATTTCTCTTCTTGTATTCTTCTCTTCTGGCAGGACAATTCTTAGCAATGTGTCCCATCTTATCACAATGATAACATTGATAAGAGGAGAAATCTTTTCCCTTTCTTTGACCCTTGTGATATTTCTGGAATCTCTTTGGAGAGAGAGATTCTTTATGAAAGTGGGTGAATCTCTTTGGAGAGTGAGATTCTTTATGAAGGTGGGTCTCCTTTTGGAAATGAGACATTTTCTTTCCTCCTTGAGCATGACCAGCTAGGGCTTGATCTTCATCCCTTAATAGTACGGCTTCTCGGTTGGCTACTCTTGCTTCTTCTTGAACACATTCTTCCCATAGACTGTCAAATTGGAGTTTCTCTTTTCTTGCACAGATAGTTTGGATGAAGGCATCCCAAGGTCTTGTGAGACCATTAAGAGTTGTCATGATGAGTTCATCTTCAT
>SNQJ01S0143862.1:24392-45487 GCA_010110895.2 Picea sitchensis
TTCTCGGTGGAAGTTAACGCCACCTTTTCAGGTGCCTTCCACCGCCATCGTGGTCTCTTTTTCTGCACATCCCCTCTCAGCAGTCCTGCAAATAATTCAAAATATCATTCACATTCATTGACCTTTTCCTCAAGGTCCATTTACATCACATATTCATACTTATGAGTCTGCCATAGTCCTTGGCCAATCCAGTTATATTTACAAACTAGGGGAAACATGGTATTACAATCTCACAAATTAAATGACTAGGGCCCACATTAGGCACTTTCTCACCCCTTGGGCACCTAGGGATGAGAAACACTTGCCTAGGTACTTTATTTAATTTAAAATTTAACAAGCACAAGAGTAAGGGAGCCCAAATGTCTGATCCTGAGGACATGCATCCAGTATTTGCACGTGTGGAGGTGAGACAATAAGATCGTCCCTAAGCTCCAAAAAATACAAATGTAATAGTGTTGCCCATGTGCAAATCTAATATAATTAGAGCTTGTTATCCATATTAATCATAACAAGTTAACACATCTGCTAAGAAACCTTCATCCAAGGAATCACATCAGATATGCTTGGAGAAAGATTTAGCCCAAAAAGTATACTTGCTAGTGCAAGAAGTTCATTGTCTTGATTTAAAGTTTTAATGTTGGGAAAATGATCAATGTAAAAATAATCGTAAACAAATTACGATTTTACAAGACTAATCAAAAATTGTGATTTATTTTATTGTTGATATACACCTCCTACTTGAATTTGAGGATCTACCGCTCGACATTGCCTCACTGGTACCATTTTTATATGTTGTAATGTCATCCAGAACCTAGGTCTCTTAGCTGGATTGAGATCGACTCTAGGTTTCACCACCTAGGATTGTCTGAGCATCTTGTGAAATATTAACCACTGGTTTCACAATTAATTTTCTGATGATGGATTGCTTTATTGGTTGCTTGATTTGTTATCGATGTTGGTTTTGATAGGACTACTGGCAGAAAAGCCCTGGTGATGTTTTGACAAATTCAGATTTATTGGTGATGAGACACATGTGACAACTCGATTTCAAATGTAAGTGATTACATGTTCATATTTCTATACTTGGCCCCCTCAATCTCCTCATGGTAATGTAAAGTTGGTCTTATGGTTGAACAAGATATGTTGTGGATGATTTCCTTTGCATTTGATGCATAACCAATAATCTATTCCAACATATGTTGACATTATGTTTTGATTTCACATATTTTTTTTGTTCTGATGCCAAATTGAGGAGAAGGATAAGCATTAACTCCTTGTTACACATATCACAAGGGAACAATTAATTAACAAATGGTCGTTGTTTAAGAGTGAAAATTGTGACATTAAAGAAAAAGGTTGTTTATTTTAACAAAACATATCAACCTGTTGAAACAAGGTCGAAAGCTTTTTATACTGTTAGTAGTTACAATGAAAAAGAATATGATATCCAAAGCATGGATAAACATAGGGCTCTTATGATAGGAGCTTAAGGTTTATTCTTTTTCTTCTCAAATAATTATGGCATGCACATTAGTGTCATCTTGTAACTTGCAGTAAAAATAATCCAATGCAAAACAAAGAGCACACGGCCCATTACCACATGGACACAAACGAATTAGAATCGGTGTTTTTACAGTTTGGAAGTAGAGATGATAAAGACGATTATCATGTTGGAGTTTTCAAAAGACCTTAGAGTAATTAAAAGAATCTGACGCAAAGAAAGCACATGGAATTTCATTTGCTACACCACACTCATTGAAAGGTGCACTATAGACTCCTACTTCAGTTCCAAGTCAATCTTATCCATTGAAGGCAAGATTGTCAAACAAATTCTAGCGGAAACCTATATCGAACTCAAGGTGAACTCAAACTCTGCATGGGCCTGCTCCCTTCATTTGCAAAGGCACTCAACATTAAGTTCAGAGCTATAGATGTGTAAGACCTGTGTTTCATTCAACCCAAATTTTGCAGCCAAAATTTATCAAATACACAACCGAGGATAAAGAAACACGATAACGAAATCCGCAAACCAAGATTATAAACATAATCTTAAATTCAGTCATTGTGCGCAAGATAGATACACCACCAATGAGATTGAAATGGGCCGCAGCTACACAAATTCCATTTAGCATTGGTGCTAACTGTTTCTTGATGGAGTTTTTATGATGCTTCTTGTTTCTTTTGGGATTTTCTAGAAACATTTTGACCTGAGTTTCAATTTGCAGACCATTGCCTCATTAACTTGATCACCACAATGTTATCTTACAGCAGGAGGCAGTCCATTTATGAATGTTGGTTGCATCACTTCATACCAGTATCCATGCAATCTTGTATTCTCATTTTCACGATATGAGGCCTTGATTGATGCACATGTGGAAGAACAAGTATCTCTGAAAGGTTTAAACCACAATTTGCCAAGTTGACAATATTTACAAGTCTTCCCCATCTGGAGCTTTCCATGCCTATTGCTATTCCAACCAGAGCAGCAATCAAGTATTTAAGGTGTTATTATGGAATAGAATGAATACATCACTTGAGTTTGTGGTAGCCGTGTAGCCGTGTTGATTAGTATAGCCCCAAGATAAAGGTAAAAGTATCTCTTTCTTTAATGTAATCATGTAGTAGACACATTTTGTCAGAAGAGAATGAATCCAGGATTCATGCTGTGATGCAACTAGACTATGCATTTTGCTCTGCTTGCTGCAATTAATGCTGCTAGACAATGTGGAAGAAGAAGTATCTCCAAAAGGTTTAAACCACAATTTGCCAAGTTGACAGTGTTTACAAGTCTTCCCTGTTGATGATTACAGCTGCGTGAGACATTCTCCAGGACACAGGCCGATTGCATTGAGTCGACCTGAGAGAGAGCCCCTGAGATGGGTGTGTGGTTCCTATCTGAGACAGAACTAGAACGTAGTGATGACCTCCTCCTTGCAAAGAGTTGAGAAGAACTCCAGATGATTCTCCTGTGTAATGCAGTGAGAAAGGAGATCTGTTGAGTTGGACGTGCCTGTGGCTGAGCACAAGGTGAACATGTGAATTCCCATGAGCTGGGTGCATCATCATGAGACAGAGATGAAGACGATGTATTAGCCTCCTCTGAGCAAAGAGTTGAGATGATGAACTCCAGATGACTCTCCTGTGTAATGCAGTGGGAAAGAAGATCTGTTGAGTGGACGTGCCTGTGGACGAGCACAGGTGAACGTAATCCTAGTGGTTGAGCACTAGTGAGTGTGGTTCTCTTGTGAGACGCAGTGAGATAAAGATATGAACATCCCTATGGATGTGCCCCTAGTGGCTGAGCACTAGTGGGTGTATGAGATCCCTTGCTATATTGTTCAAGAGTCGAACATGCCTGTAACCCTAATTGTAATGTTAAGGGTACAGGTCGGCCCCACCTTAATGTAATTGATAATTAATGTAAAAGATAATTAATCTGGTTAATATTAATTATATTGTGAGATAGAGAGGTCGGCCCTGTTGTGCCAATAGACACTTATGTTGACAAGTCAAGTCTAATATAAGTAAAGGTAAAATCCCCATTGAGGAATCATATCTTTTGTGTGTGTTTGGAAATTTCAACAAGTACATCTTCTTGGGAAAAGTGCGCACCTCTCTTGGGCGCTAGTCTTCTAGGGTTTGTAAGCACCCTCTTGTGTGCTAGGTTTTCTTGGTGGTGAAGGTCTTTCGCTTGAAGAATATAGCAAAGGATTTGGTTGGGTTTTCTTCCCTTGTTGAGAAGGGTTTCCCTGGATACTTCTTGTGTTCTTGTGCATGGTGTTTCTTCTTGTGATCTTGGTTGCTGCAACATAATTGGTTATGGTTTAAGTAAAATGCTAAAATGGAATGAACTTCATGCTTAAAACTTGACCATTGAAAAATCAACACTCCCCATCTGGAGCTTTCCATGCCTATTGCTATTCCAACCACAACAGCGATGAAGTATTTAAGGTGCTATTATGGAATAGAATGAATACATCACTTGAGTTTGTGGCAGCCGTGTAGCCGTGTTGATTAGTATAGCCCCAAGATGAAGGTAAAAGTATCTCTTTCTTTAATGTACTCATGTAGTAGACACATTTTGTCAGAAGAGAATGAATCCAGGATTCATGCTGTGATGCAACTAGACTATGCATTTTTCTCTGTCTGCTGCAATTAATGCTGCTAGACAATGTTGCACTTTCAAAGAAATCTAACATATGGTGGCAGTAACAAAAACAGAAGCTTACAAGGGATGACATATTTGATTTAGGTCACATGAAGCTTAAATCACGAAAAAGTTAATTAGTTTTATTATCAAGAATGACTTTCTTGAGAGGTGGACCCATTGTGAACCAAGGGCTTAGTTTAGAGGTCTAGGTTAGGGTTTCGTTTTGACATTATCCTTCACTAAACCATTATGTCTAATTTATTAAGTTAGAGTCTAGACCATTGCTACAAATCTAACCTCTTCCGGATGCTTCAAAAAGAGGAGTGTTTGGAAGAAGTAGAAGAGGAATAGAGCAGGTATGCTTGAATTTTGCTAGTTTTCAGTTCCATTCTGTTTTATCTCTAGCATGGCATGACAGAAGCTTATAGCAGCAAGATGGCCTGCCTCCAAGGCCAAACACTTGGGTGAGAATAGTATGCGATCTCCCAGATAGGTATAATTGTTTATTTGCTTTGTGGTTTTTTGGTTTTCTGTTGACCTCAGAATACTAACCAAGCTACGTTTGCAGATTCCTTACAGACAACTTGGGTGTTGATCTATTACAAATCTTCACCATCTAAGACTTCATCTTGTTTGTTTTCATTTGCTATGAACACATATGGTTACAGAAACATCTGTTCATTTTGGGCATAACCGGTTAGCAGCCCTGTCATATTGCTTTGTTTTTGGTTGTAAACTTAAAATATTTCTGAATAGAACAAAATCTATTCTGGGCGTATCTATGCCTTTTTTCTCACATCCTCCTTTATTTTCTTTTCGGCAATTTTCATTCTTTTGTTTAAGTCCCTATATGTATATCTTAAAATAAAATTAAAAAACAAGTCAACGATCTTAGTTTAGAGTAGTTCTTTTAATATTTCTTTAATAAAATAGCAAAAAAATGTAAACAAATCAAAACATAAATATCATATAGTCTACAAAAGTAATTTTCATTGTGCTTTTAATAAATTCATATAATTCTTATTGAAGAAACCCAGATGTGTTAATTATCCTCTCCTACATCTTTAGTTTGCATTAAGTACGAAGTCAAGTTCTAAATATTTTATTCATTTTTATATCAACTCACTTTGTACATGAAACAACAATTATAATCATAAAGAAAGGGGAAACGAATCATAATATTTGATTGCTTGCTTCCTTGAGCATATGGGCAAATTATAAAGATTATAAAGGAAGAAAAGATGTTTGACAATATTCATACCAAAGGTTTTAGGTTATAAATTGATCATTCAATTATATTACACATACACCTAATATCAAATGAAGTAGTATCTGAAGCACTTTCAGGTAATGGATTTTGTCATTATTTATTTGTTACATATTTTGAAAGCAAAATCAAATTAGAACATTTGAAGCAACAGAATAATAATAAATCTCCGATGCAACTGTCAAATTTTAAGCATTCAATGCATTCAATTTCAGATCTGTAAATTTCTTCCAAGTGACCTCAAATAGTAAACTAGGGCTGTTATCACTGAATAATTTTACACTGAAAATATGACAGAAAATTAGAGCAGAAGCACAAAGATCAGAGAGAAATCATCCATGCAAATGAGACACAAAAATTACTCAGAAATATTTTTCAGATTGAGGATCCCGAGGACAAAAACAGTCCTCTCAGCAAAATTACAAACTCAGCAAAATTCCGAAAAAATCTCCCAACTTACAAATCTGCCAGAAACCGTAGCTGACGTCGCAATCATACGGTTGACATCACCATGTACAGCTACCTGTGTCAGACCTGCAGTCTGCATGTGCGGCCTGCTGTTGTAGGGCTCGCACGTGCGGCTGTCCCTGCGTTGACCTGCAGCTGTACAGTTGACCTGTGGCTGTTTTACAGTTCACACCTGTTGTACAACCTGCAATAAATGCGTCGTACTGATCTGTACGGATCCCACACGTGCAGCCTCTCCTCCTCTCTCTCAAACGTGCGGCTCCTCCTTGGCTGAAAAACTAAGAAAGAAAGACCAAAAACCCTAGACCAGATTTGCCAAAGTAAAGATCCTCCTTGCTGAAATTTGCCTCCTCAATACCCTTGGCAAGAGTGCTCACTCACTCATGCCAAACACATGATGACAAAATAAGATGTGTGGTGCCTCTCCTTTTATAGGAGTCTAAAAGTGAGTTTAGAATTGTTTATTCCTCCAAGTGAGTGCAAAACCCCAACAATAACAATTCCAAGCCCTAGCTCTATATAAAAGGGGTTATCACGAAATAAAAATGCAATGCGAGTGCCAACAAAGATTCCCACATGCCCGACACCAAGGCCAATGTGAGAATACCTCCCCGATGCTACAAAAACATCAACACTCCCTCTTAGCGAGGGAGGTATTCTCCACCACTCCTAGCTTGTCTCTGAAGTAGACAAACTTCCCCTTCACTAGGGGTTTGGTGAGAATATCTGCAATCTGCACCTTGTCTCTGATGAAGTGGTATCCGATCTCAATGTGTTTCGACATGTCGTGAAACACTGGATTCTCCGAGAGTTTGATACAATTTTGATTGTCGCAGTAAATCATCGTAGGCTCCAACACCTGACCAAATAACCCTGCAAGAAGCTTGCGAACCCAAATAGCCTCACAACTCGCCAAACTAGCTGCCATATACTCTGCCTTTGTTGAACTAAGTGCCACAGAAGTCTATTTCCTGCTGAACCAAGAACCACTAATGATCCCAAGCTGAAGCAACCACCAGAAGTGCTCTTCCTATCAACTGCACTACCTACCCAATCTGAGACTGAATATCGATGCAACCTCACTCCATCATCCCCGACATATCTCGAACCAAATCCAACTGTACCCCGAAGGTACCTGAGCACATGCTTTGCTGCTACCCAATGCACCTGCCTTGGCTTGGCCATGAACTGGCTCAAGGTGTTGACAGCAAAGCAAATATTTGATCTAGTGTTGATGAGATACATCAACGAACCAATCAACTGCATGTACATCGTGGGAACCAACAAATCTGAATCTGAAGCCCCCAACTTCTTCAGATTGGTGATCATAGGTTTAGTCATGGACTTCCAATCCATCATCTTGAACCTCCTCAGTATCTCAACTGCATACTTCCCCTGTCCAAGGAAGATCTTGCCCAGTTGTTGCCACACCTCCAATCCCAAGAAGTAATGCATCAATCCAATATCCTTCATCTTGAACTCCGAAGCCAAATCCCTCTTGCAATTGGCAATGAGCTTCTCTGCTCTCGTGAGGAACAAATCATTAACATACAACACCAATATAAGAGGATCCTCACCAACCTGTATGAGATATAGGTTAGGATCTGCTTCACTCTTGGTGAAGCCCATGCTCTACAAATACCTGTCAATCCTCGAGTACCATGCCCTGGCTGCTTACTTGAGTCCGTACAAAGCTTTCTTCAACCTGCAAACATGGGACTCCCACCCATGTACCTCAAAGCCATGAGGTTTCTCTATGTACACCTCTTCCTCAATCACACCATTGAAGAATGTTGTCTTCACATCCATCTAATTTATCCTCCATCCCATAATCGAAGCAAGAGAAATAATAGCCCTAATAGAAGTATACCTGGTGACTAGAGCAAAAGTCTCTTCATGGTCCACTCCCTCTTTCTGGGAGAACACTCTCAACACGAACCTCGCCTTGTACTTCTCGATGCTACCATCTTTAGCATGTTTGATCTTATAGATCCACTTGGAAGTCACCACAGACTTCCCCTCTGGTCTCAGAACTATGTCCCACACATCATTCTTCATGATGGCCTGATACTCCTCCATCATGGCATCCTTCCAAACCTGTTGGCTTGTTGCCTCCTCAAAACTGGAAGGCTCGAAATCAATGATGCTACTCATAAGCGCCACATAGCTCGAAACCTCTACGGAGGCCTACTCTCCCTAAAAGTGCCCCTGGGTGCCGCATGCTTCTCTGCATCTCTCAAAGTATCCTAAAGCCATCTAGGCCTCGTGTCCTCGTCACTAGGATGGACCACTGGATCCAATGAATCCTCCTCATGGTCTGAAGGTTGAACCCCTGCACTGGATGGACTTGAACTCTCCTCAACCTTCGGAGCCTCCTGCTCCCCACCATCTGTCTCTGATGTGGTCTCTTAGTACCTCCTGAAAGCCAGCTCCTCCTCAAACCTAACATCCCGACTAACCTCAATCTGTCGATGTCCATGAATGTAGATCTAATATGCCTTCGAAGTCTCGTCGTATCCCACAAACACCCCCTTCCTCCCAGATGGTTCTACTTCCGTCCTCTTCCCCTTAGGAACATGGATGTAAACTGGACAACCAAAGATCATCAAATGCCCTATCTCTGGTCTCACTCCTGTGAATGTCGTTAAAATTGCAGCAGAGTGAGTCATTCTCCAAGACTTCCTTGTGTAGGTTGTCTTGAGACTTGGAGAAGAGCCTCATTTGAGACAAGGCAAAAAGTCTTGTGAGCTTTGTATAAGCAAAAGCCAAGACAAGAGTATATTGTTGATCAGTCTTAGTTGTGACAAGACTCAGTGGTGTGTGAGGTTTCCCTAGGCCAAGCAATTGACCATGAGTGGAGAACCAGATGATCACATCCTGAGACAAATGATCTTTCTTATATGTGAGATGCAAATTATGTATATGTGATGAGCTAGTATGATGGCACGTGAGACCATGGCTGCCATGAAAGATTTGTGATTGCTGGAAGAAAGAAGAAGAGTCAAGCCTGTAGAAAAGTCGAGTTGCAAAGATGAGTTGCAAGTCGAGTTGCAAAAGTCAAGTCATGCAAAGACAAGTTGTCAAGTTCGAGCTGTCAAAGAGTTGAGTTGTCAAGTTCAAGTTGTCAAAGTCGAGTCATGCAAAGTCGAGTTGTCAAAGTCGAGTCATGCAAAGTCGAGTTGTCAAGTAGTCTGCATGTAAAGTCGAGTTGGTAAGTTGAGTTAACAAAGTCTGCATGTAAAGTTGAGTTAACAAAGTCTGTATGTAAAGTTGAGTTAACAAAGTCGAGTTGACAAGTTAACAAAGTCTGCATGTAAAGTCGAGTTGGTAAGTTGAGTTACTAAGACGAGTTATCTTAGTTAAGTCAAGTGATGAAGAGGAGTTCCATAGCGAGTTATGGAGAAATAATTATTATTAATAAGACTACTCAGTTTGCTTGACAAATTTAAATTGAATACTCGTTGAAGACATAACGAAGAAGGAAACTCTGCTGCTCATGGGATCTTTGCAGCAAGGACAATTTGTTTTCAAGTTTCGGGCTGTGAACTTCTACCAGAATTTGAGCTAGCTTTAAAGCTAGATCTAAACAGCAAACTCTTATGGTTGTAAGCCTATGTGGTTGTGGTAAATTTGTATATGCTCCTAGCTCATTCATTTGCTAATAATGAAAGATCATTTAATATCATTTTTTGGGATTAACTACGTAGAGTAAGTCATTAATCTATGACCCATATCCATGAGTATTAGTCGCAACTGACCAATAATTCTCATGATTTGAATAGTCCACTTAGCACTCATTGCATCGGGTGATGCTCACATGGGTGAAGAAGTGGGATTGAAACCAGCGAAATGAATCACATAGCATCAATCATCACTTTCGGGGCTTGCACCCGGTCACCCATCCCAAGACGCCTCTGGCTCAAGCGCGCTTAACTGTGGAGTTTTCCCCACAATCAAGCCCACTTAGCTTGCTAACCCATTTGCAAAACCTTAGCAAGTATTGTGCCTTATGAACTATCTCGTTAGAGCTCCCTTCACTCGTATATCTAATATTGCACTGTGGAAGCCCCTCTATGCTTGAAAGATCATTTGTTGGTTTTTTCGCTCAAGCTTGAGAGGGTTTTCCAAGGTAAAAATCCTTGTGTTATCGTGCATGCTTCTATTCTATTTATGTTCATGTATCTTTGCATATTCACTGTGAATAAATTATAAATCAGCAAGAAGTATTTTAAGAAATGTTACAGATCTGAACTATATTTAAATTTCAACAAATGCCTCCTCAAGAGTCTTGTCCTCCAAGATCCTATGAGGACTCTTGTTATGTACATAGACTGTCGTGTTACACACCTCTGCCCAAAGCAACATAGGTAGATCTTGGTCATGCAACATCGCCCTGGAAGCCTCAACTATGGTCTGATTCTTCCTCTCCGCAACCCTATTATGTTGTGGGTTGAAAGGCACTGTCAACTCCCTCTTGATCCTTGTCTCCTTGCAGAAATATCTGAAGTCGTTAGAGGTATACTCGCCCCTGTTATCTGACCTCAAGACCTTGATCTTCTTCCTTATCTGATTCTCCACCTGAGCCCTGAACTCTTTGAATCGACTAAAGACTTCATCCTTGGTCTTCATGAAGAAGATCCATGTCCTCCTGGAATAATCATTGATGAATGTCACATAGTACAAGTAACCACTCGAAGATGGAACTAACATCGGTCCAAACACATCTAAATGTACTAGATCCAAGATCCCTTTGGACCTACTATCACTGCTCGGAAAAGCAACCTTGGCATTCTTGCTAAGTGCACAACCCCTATATACACCCTGGTGCTCTACTCCAAACTTTGGAAGTTCGGTAACCATCCTCTTCAACACTGGCAAAGCCCTATAATGCAAGTGTCACAATCTCCTATGCCAAAGCTCGCATAGACTATCACTATCGTGTACCAAGGCCTGGGTTGGATATCCTGTCAACCTGTAAAGACTACCATCACGAACACCAATGACCCCTACTAAGTCAATGCTCGATCCTCTCGACCATGCAAGAACCTGTCCACCTGAGAATGCCACTGCATACCCTCTATCCTCCGTAGTAGAGATAGAAAGTAGGTTCTTCTTCAACCCAGGTACATACAACACATCATTCATCCTGAGAGGCTTCCCGAACTCCAATTGAAACGAAGTTGTCCCAACTCCCTTGACTGCATACTTGGCATTATCACCAATGCTCCACCTGCAATCATGTTCCTCCTCTGACAAACTGGTGAGTGACTCCCGTGATCATGTCATATGACAAGAAGCTCCACTATCCACCAACCAAGTACCACTATCCAAAACTGTACCAGAAAGGGCGGAGACCAATAAGAACTCCCTCTAAAGCCTGTCTGCAACCTCATCCACCTTTGTCGATGATGTATGTTGCTTCCCTTTCCCTTTCTTCCGTTGTGGACACTGTGAAGCATGGTGGCCTTGCTTGTAGCAAGCAAAGCACTTGACCTTGCTAAGGTCCTTCTTCTTCCACTGCTTTGGAGATGCCTCTCCCCCTATGGAACTTTTTCCTTTGCCCTTCCTAGCATGAGCAACTAGGGCCTAGTTCTCATCATCACTACCTCTCTGCTTGTTCTTGGACTCTATCCGAGCCTCCTCCTAGATGCAATCAATCTACAATCTGTCAAATGGTGGCATCTTCTCTCGTGCACAAATCCCCTACACAAATCCCAAGACACGGGAAAACCATTCAATGCCACATTCACCAACTTTGTGTCATCAACTGCCTCACCAACAGCTACAAGCTCATCACGAATCTAAGTGATCTTCATGAGGTATAGCTAGCAACTGTATCTGATTTGAACATCTCGATTGATCGGAGCTTATGCCTCAAAATCAACTTTCGATTTGTATCCTCGCTTTGGTACAAGCCCACCAAAGCATCATACATCTCCTTGACTGTCTTCTTCTCGGAAATATGAGGAATCAAGTGATCCTTCACAAAATCCAACAACACCTGCTTGGCCTTCACTTCCTTCTTCTTATGAGCTGTCAATTCCTATGCATCGTTAGGATCTGTGTTAAATTTATAGCAGCTGCAAGAGCCATTCTCCGAAAGGATGGCAAAGACCCTAGCTGAGATCTAGGGCCCCTAGTGCACTCCTGGGTTATTTGGTCTGGGACCAAACAGTCAGTGCCATGGAAAAAGACCCTTCTTAGGGCCCCCAGTATGTGATTGGGGTTCTTGGTCTAGGACCAAGCAGCTAAAGCCCCTAGATATGTCTAGGGCCCCTGGAAATGTCCAGGGTACCCATGCCTAGGGCATGGGTTGATCCTTGGTCTTGTACCTTGGTGGTTAAGACCCTTGTTAGGGCCCCCAGTATACGACTGGGGTTCTTGGTCTAGAACCAAGCAATAAAGACCCCTGAGTGGGCCCCCAGTATACGACTGGGGTTCTTGGTCTAGGACCAAGCAGTTCAAGCCCTTGATAAGCCTAGGGCCCCTGGAAATGTCCAGGGTACCCATGCCTGTGGCATGGGTTGATCCTTGGTCTTTGACCTTGGTGGATAAGACCCCAGAAAAGGTTATGGGGCTACTTGATCCCCGATCAAGTACTTTGTTGGTGTATGACCTTCCTTGAAGAAGGACATGACCACATAAGGGATGTATCCCATATGCAATGATAATAAAGTAATAAGGTCACCTTGAAAATGAATAAACTAGTATTGCCACCTTGGAAACCCTCCTTAACCCACTCTTACCCTTGCATGATAATAAAGTAATAAGGTTCTGGAAAATGAATAAACTAGTATTGCCAATTCCTTGTCCTCCCAACCTGCCTCCACCTTGCATGGTTTGGGGTTTTGTTGTTTGTCCAAGGGTTAAATAAAGTTTAATTTAATAACATCATAACATTGCTTAAATATTTAATTTAAACATGTTATATTTACATTATTTTATTTTAAATGGTATTTTATTACACTAGCTCAACTCCATATAAATAACCCCTACCTCATAACACAGACATTATTATTATATGCCTCTATTGGTTCTAGTGTGATGGGATCTTCCTCTCACAAGGCCAAGCAATTCTAGAGGACTCCATGTGTTGGTTCCAGGTGCCAAGCACACTGCTAAGAGGTGGCTAGGAGGGTGCTGCCTCCCTTTGTCTATTGTTGAGATGTATCGGAGGTGCTACTTCCCTATTCACCACTGTGGTGGTTGGTAGGTGCCTCCTCACTGTGGTAAAGGAGGTTGGATTCTGTGGTGGGGTCAATAATATTCCTCAGGGTCAGGACCAGAGGGTGCTGCCCTCTTCTTGTGGTAAACCCAATAAGGATGCGCCCTCCTTTCGCTTGTCTTTATATTAGACAGCTCTCTCTTTCTTCGGGCTTGATGTGTGATACATAAAGGCTCCTCCATTCTCCTCTCTCACGGCAAGTGCAAACCCTCTCCCATCCTACTGTAAGGTTACCGGTGTTGTCCCATTTATTTTCTCACCGTAAAGTGGAGTTGATGATAATCAACACAATTCTCCTCTCCTCTCTGCTATGGAGTGAATCTGTTCAGATCTATATGTGAGCCATGGCCTACCTTAACTCATAAGGGTTTTCATCTACAGGAAATCTAGGTGAGGGTTTGAGTGTTTTGCCTCCTCAAGGCAGTGGGAGGGTTTATCCACGCTTCTCCGAGGGCTTCTTTTGGGTGTTTTAAGTCTTTTTTTGTTTGAGGGTTTGACTGTGGGAAGTTCTTGTGGTCCTATCCCCTTTGGTGGCAAGAAAGTTCTTCTGTCTCTTGGGAGAAAGACCAACCTATGAGGTGGATCAAGGACCTAGTCTTTGTTCCAAGTACATAATCACAAATTTGTGGTTCTACATCTCATATGTTGGTTGTGACTTCATGTAAGGTTTCGTGACAAGGTATTACCTATTCTTATCTCTCGATCCTATTATTGTGAGTTCTCAGATTGTTTGATCTAATCCATTCATATGTATCAAAGATTAATTATCATAGATTGAATGATTCCTGATATTGCTATTGAGTTCTTCAGCCATTATTGTTTAGATCTATTTAACCCAACTTATATCTATTTCTAGTTTGGATCTATTATTTCAAAACTGTATAAGATATTTTACTTAGATCTGATATTGAGCTACTTAGCATCAGATCCAATGATAAATGAAGTCTATGCCAATGATTGGACGCTTAGATATTCTAAAGATTTGCTTAATCAACAAATAGTGCACTGCTGAGCTATCCTTCTATCACCATTAATACAAATAGTACACTGGTTGAGTTTAGTCCAGATCTGCTCTACACTCTTACTCTCTATCTATACACTGGTCAAGTAAGAGAAGATTGATGTCTGAACAGTAGATCTAGTTGTTTTACTCATTGAAATTTAAAAGATATTACTGTTATGCTTTACTACACAAATTCTAACAATCTGGAATCACCATCTCAATGTAATCATTGAGATCATTCTCTTCCAAGAGCAAAAGAATCCTAGCCTTCCAAGCCCGGAAACTTGTGGCCCCCTCCAACTTGTCATCTACTCTAAGAGTGCCCACCATTGTGTCCAACAAGAATTCAAATTTGCAACAACAAATCTACAACAACTTATGTATCAAGAAGATGACTTCTCTCTCTAGAGCCTATGCTCTGATACCATGTCAAATTTTAAGCATTCAATGCATTCAATTTCATATCTAAAAATTACTTCCAAGTGACCTGAAACAGTAAACTAGGGTTGTTATCACTAAATAGTTTTACACTGAAATTATGACAGAAAATTATAGCGGAAGCACAAAGATCAAAGAGAAATCATCCATGCACATGAGACACAAAAATTACTCAAAAATATTTTTCAAATTGAGGATCCCAAGGACAAAAACAGTGCTCTCAGCAAAATTACAAACTCGACAAAATTCCGGAAAAATCTTTCAGCTTACAAATCTGCCAGAAACCCTAGTTGACATCACAGTCATACGGCTGACATCACACTGTACAGTTGCCTACGTCAGACTTGTAGTCTACACGTGCGGTTGTCCCTGCATTGACCTACGGCTGTACAGTTGACCTGCGACTGTTGTACAGTTCGCATGTGTGGTACAACCTGCAATATATGCGACATACGAATCTGTATAGATCCCGTGCGGCCTCTCCTTCTCTCCCTCACACGTGCGGCTCCTCCTTGGCTGAAAAACTAAGAAAGAAAGACCAAAAACCCTAGACCAAATTTGCCAAAGTGATGATCCTCCTTGTTGAAATTTGCCTCCTCAATCCCCTTGGCAAGAGTGCTCACTCACTCATGCCAAACACATGATGACAAAATAAGATGTGTGGTGCCTCCTCACATTGCCTCTCTTTTTATAGGATTCTAAAAGTGAGTTTAGAAGCCCCTACTAAACTCAACATTAAATTAGAATTGTTTATTCCTCCAAGTGGATGCAAAGCCCCAACAATAACAATTCCAAGCCCCGACTTTATATAAAAGGGGTTTTCACAAAATAAAAATGCAATGTGAGTGCCAACAAAGATTCCCGCATGCCCAACACCAAGGCCAATGTGAGAATACCTCCCCGATGCTACAAAAACATCAACAGAAACTTCAATAAATGATTCAGTCTGCTTAAGTTCATTAAATTTATTTTTGAGTTTAAGCAGCTATGTATGTTTCTAATGTGTAACCTAAGAGGCTAAGACCTATTTGCAATAACCCTTCTAAGCAAAGGTGGAATATTACTCTTCATGACGAACTTTTGCCTCTCTCAAACCAATTCAAGGCTATAGAATTTGGGTACCATTCCACCCTTTCCACTTGCCTAGCCCAAAAGTGTGTTATGCGTGTTGTTGCTTAAAATTGTTGATTTCGAGCATCAACATTATGATTTAGTCCAAGGTTTAATTCCAAGGTCCCTTTTTGTATAGTTTTTTAACTAAGCATCCTATTATAATGATGAGGCTAAGGTGCCCAAATTTAGCATCACGGGGGAACCATTAGCATCATACAATTTGGTTTCTCTTCGGCTAAGTAGCCGCAAGTGGGGGGTATCTATTTTGCCAAGTCACCCGAACTCACACTTAACCCCAACCGCTTTTGCATGCATTGTAGTGCATCCATAGATGCAAGCAAAGCACTAGCATGTCTCTAGTCGGACTTGAATCCTAGAGACTCGAGAGGGCTATATTAACTACGCAATTTCACTGACCATGCAAGCCACGCTTAATACGGTGGGCAAGTTATTTACGAGTGTTTGATTTTTTGAAATTAATTTTCCATGGATAGACACCTACTAATTGCTTGAACCTTAAGGCATAAAATCCAATATGAAGCCTTGTCAATTGGGTCTAGCTTGGGTGGTTGAAAAGAGGAGTGTTATCCTCCTCACTCAAGTTCAATTCCCACGAGTAACATGTTAAGATCTTAGCAAGCATATTGTTGTAACGGATTTGATCCATGTTGTTGACCTAGCTTTGTGCCGTAAAGAATCTAGGGTTTACCCTAGGTACCATCCTCAGAATAAGGGGAAGTGCCCAAGGGTTTTCCTATAGATAAATTCCCTAGAAAAAAAAAGTCCAATATGAGGCCATAACCACAAAAACCTAGATTTAACCCTCAATGAAGCTTAGAAAACGAACTGACATGTGATAGAGGTGGTCATCCAATCAAGAATTCATTAATGACAAGCAAATGCTTCTATGAAGAGACACCCCATTTTCCTTTGTTGTTGATAGAAATATGGATAGACTGAAAACATGAAATTAGTTGTTTATAACACCTACAACAATCTGAAAACTCCCATATTGGAGCTGCCTCTACTAAGGCATGTGCTATAGAAGACCTCATGGGTTGCTTGTAAGTATAGACAACCTTGTTTCACCAAAGGATTCCACCATTCATAGAAACAAATGCACTGAAACGTAACCCAAACCAAAGCTCCATGAAAACCTCAACTCTAGTTAGTCGAACATCAAACAGCTATGTGGTTGAAAGCCTCTAACTTGCAAAATTTTAAAATAGTTGAATACTCCAGTTTCGCATTTATGCGAGTTACCCTACAATACAGAAATCAAACTTTTATGTCTTGTAGCCAAGTTGCGTAGTTGATCTCAACTGTCCCTCAATGGAAATGTTTTGTGATGGCAACCTTCAAGATATCCAATTCCAACGTTTTCTTGGGGCCAAAGTCCGACACATCAGATTTCACGGATGCTACTAAGAATGGTAAACTAAAACTTATTGTGGTTTCATTTGGTACCCATTTCCTAACAAAGAGAACTGATTTTATTGGTTTCAACTTTCAAATGGTTCTCTCTAGCAACTGATCACGGGTATGGCATTGTGGAATGTTACTATATTGCATGTTGTGATTCCTGCCAAGTTGCTAACCATCAATCCCTTGTAGTCGTTGGGGACACTTTGCACAGGTAGATAAATGGGGCTAAATCCCATCAATTTCTAATTCTGGGTTACCATCTGACAATTTCCCAAGCAATTTAATTATTGTCTCACACTGCGATTTGTTTAGCGATTCTATTAAGTTGAAATAAATTTGACTGACTTGAACCATACAATACCCAAATCTACCAGGTGTCTTTTTAGATTAGTTCTGAACGAATCTGTCTGATTGAATTCTTCTGAGAACATCAATCTATCCGAAGTTATAAATAAAAATATTGCTATTTATTTTTGCTTGAAAATATGAAGTTATAACCAAATTTACTCTCTTTACCGATTAATTTTATCATGTGTTTTTGCATTGGCGATTTTCTTCTGAATTTCATTGTACCCCAACACCAACAAGTTGACTTGCACACTATAAGCTCCTCGCGCTAGAATTTCATTACACATATTCTAAAATTTCATCAGAGTACAGAAGCACTCTTAATTGAGAACCAATTCATATTTTGGACAAATACTGTTCTGAGAACCCCTAATCTCGAAAATTCATTAAAACCAAAATTAATGAATCCGTCAGGAGCTTAGACGAATAAAATAAAGGTACCTGGCTCGAATCGCGCGCATGCTCGTGGGCTCGTAGCCAGTATAAGACTGCGTGCTGTATTCGAAATCAGAATCGGGGCCCCCGGGGCAGTACACGCAGATATTTCCAGTGGTAGCGATGTGCGGACAACGATGCGGCTTCGACATGACGGCCACGACGGCGATGCCCGAGGCCGTGCGCACAGGCTTGGCCTTGAGCTTGGGGAGCACCGTTGCCCTCTCGCCATCGGGCAGAGCTGCGATCATTTCCACCAGCTTCGGCGCCCTCGACAACCCGTAGCGGCGGCATGCAGCGGCCTTGAGCGCGTTCAGGTCGACGTCCTCACCCTTCCGGCAGCCTTCCACCATGGCTCCGACTATCTCGGCTATGGCTTTAACCCTCGCCTCTTCTTCTGTTAGCCCATGGGAAATCACCCCGCCGCGGCCCGGAGTGGGCTTTTTCTTGAATTTTTTGGGCTCCTCCGGGTGGAGTAGAGTTACGGGCTCCGTTTCTACCAGTGCCATGGCAGCGATCGATGCGACCTGTGGTTTCAGGAAAGACGGATGATTTAAGTGTTCACAGAGTCTTGATTGATTTGCAGAGTATGGCGTTCAAGTGATGTTGTTAAGTGTGCATGGGCGCACACACAAGTTGAAAAATTCAACATTGCTTGACCTCGTCTCGTTTGAAAAGAAAAAAGAATAAATGTATAATAAAAAGTATAAGCATGCTTTAATGTAATTGGTATTTATAGTGATAATGATTATATGTACATATAATAATCTATTTTGAAGTTCACATTCAACAAGCGGGTGTATGAGAATGTTCTAATTGATTGGTATTTAGAGTGGATGTATGACAATGCTCTAATTGATTGGTATTTAGAGTGATAATGATTATATATATATATTTGAATTGGTTGAAGATTGGATAAGGAAAGTTCAAATACAACAAGTGGGTGTGGGTGTATGAGAATGTTCTAATTGGTATTTAGAGTGATAATGATTATATATATATATGAATTGGTTAAAGATTGGATAAGGAAGTTTTGAAAGAATTTGTACAAGATATGACTTTATCGGCGCAGTGGAAGATAGGGATAGAGGGTCCACGGATGATATGTGTGCTATTGGAGCTTAGAGTGATTTGGAAAGTTATGATTTTAATTGGAGATGGTTTAGTATGGAATGTGGGGAATGGGATAAATGTCAGATTGAGGGAGGGAGGACCCTTATTAGGCAATAGCAGATATTTTAGGGTTCTTGGTCATATGATTTAGTTATTGTGAGAGAGATGGTTTTTTGAGATTGCCCATTATTTGGGGGCAAGGGTGGTTAACCACTAGGAGCTTCGATTTCAGAGGTCGGGAGGCTCAATCTTGGGGGCATTTGTGAATAGAGTCGAGTCTAGTCATGTGAGACTCACCGAGAGAGATGGTGAGCTTATATGGTCCAAGAATCCATTTGGTTATTATACTCCAAAGGTTGGATATCTTGTTATAAGCTCGAGGGGTGGCAAGAGTTAGGGGGGGGGTTCATTAATGATCGTGAAGGAAATGAGGAAAACTCCTTTGAATGGAGATTGGGCAAAGCCACAAATAATCAAGTTGAAGCCCTTTCTTTGTTCCAAGATATGAGGGTTGTTGATGAAAGATGTTATGGGAGATTCTTTTATTTGTTTTTAACCGTAACTGGAGGATATTTGTATTAAGCAAAAAGTTGTAGTGATGCTCACAACAATAGTACAAAATTGTATCTTTTTAGCAGTATTAAACAAATTTTGAATGAACTACCTACTATCCTATAACTAAAACTATAAAAGGTCAGTTCCAACTACTTCCAAAAGATCCTACAAGTATGGATTCTACAATATTAAAAAGGATCTAAGACCATTAATTGATTTGCATCATCTAATGAGGTCAAAGGGATTGGTCGCCTCTCTTAATCCAAGCTCTAGATGCATGCCACTTCTTCCCCTACAAAAAGGCACAGTGAAATAAGAAAAATGGATGTTAAGGGATAACTCCTAAGTTATAATAATGGTTGTCTCCGTGTCACCCTTCTTAAACGCTTTGGCAATGATTCAAATTATTTTGAGAACGAAATGAAGGCGGAAATATAATGATGAAATATACAAAGATCTTGCAATAAACGCAGAGATACAATAATGCATGATTTTTATTAATGACATAAATGTACAAAAACTGTAAAAATACAAAGTGAATGAACTCGCTAGAATGGTGGCAGCTTATCTCTGAGAAGATATGTGATGGCTATGCTCATTCGCAAGAAGATGATGTTTACAATGAGGCTCTAGAGACCTTTTTAACATAAAGAAAATACAAAACCCTAACCCCAGAAGATGAAACGCCAAAAGAATTGCGAGCCCTGATGGGGGTAGTTGATACGTCAACTTTCCAAGGGCATAACGTTTGCATATGATCTATGTTTGGGGCGCATGATAGCTCGTTGGAAAGGTCTATTCGAGGACTACACATTTTGTTGTCACGCATTGGCTAAAGACTACGATGTGGCTGTGACGGGCCCAAAAAATGTTGTTTAGGGCCTCAAAACGGCCCCGGAAGTTTAGGACCCGAAAAGCTGTAGAAAAACAGACAAGGTGGAAACCTTTGTTTTGAGCCAATGGAATAGGTGGGTGGCCACCGATTTCCGCCTGGATCATTACTAATCTAGATTATTTTGAGAACAAAATGAAGGCGGAAATATAATAATGAAATATACAGATATCTTGCAATAAACATAGAGATACAGTAATGCACAGTTTTTATTAATGACGGAAATGTACAGAAACTGTAAAAATACAGAGTGAATGAACTCGCTAGCATGGTGTCATCTTATCTCTGAGAAGAGATGTGATGACTACGCTCATTCATAAGAAGATGATGATGTTTACAATGAGGCTCTAGAGGCCTTTTTAACATAAAGAAAATCCAAAACCCTAAGCCTGGAAGATGAAACGGCAAAAGGTTTGTGGGCCCCGATGGGGGTAGTTGATACGTCAGCTTCCCAAGTGCGTAATTTTTGCATACGATCTCTGTTTGGGGCGCATGATAACTCGTTGGAAAGGTCTATCCAAGGATGTAACACCCTGTTTCCCCCAGATTGTAAATATAACTGAACTGGCCAAGGACTATGGCAAAACTCATAAGTATGAATATGTGATGTAAATGGACCTGCAGGAAGAGGTCAATGAATGTAAATGATAGATTTAATATTAT